>JAQFVV010017590.1:0-169145 GCA_028023455.1 Epiperipatus broadwayi
AGGGCGAATGGTTCGGGTAGCTATGAGTCAGTTTTACCAATAATATAATAAAAACAACATATAAAGAAATTATATTCGTACGACTCGTGTGAAAATAGTCTTCTTTCACAGCAGGAGTAATTCAGTTATTACATTTGTGTTTTCAAATCGTCTCTTTAAACAATGATAAGCATATATTAACTTCATGTCTAGAATAAACTATTAAAGTACGCAAGTGCTTACATCGGCACGCGCAATTTGTACATATTTAATATTAATCATCCCTGTTTCCAACTTGTCTTGCGGTTTGGTTGAGCTTCAGTTAATTACTCTTCGATGGTAATAACCTTTTCAATACACAAACAAGCAACTGCTTTCTTTCCACTATTCAATTTTAGATCTAATCATTTCTCAGTCTACTAGTTTATCATTGACCATTCTTTACTGCTATCTTTTCAAATCATCATCAACTTAGGTGCTTCCTCCATTTTTTTCATTTACCGGGGAAGGGGTGGGGGTAAATATTTGTATGCGACTAGCTTTATTTGCATACAAATTCTATTCTAAATTAATCTTATAATTTTGGGGCGATCTCTCAAGAAAATTTCTAGAATAATTTTCTCCAATAGAGGGAATGTTATTAAAATGAAGAAATTTCGTATGTATTTAGAAAAGGAAACAATCTTTTATTTACATATACGAATTACACGGACACATTTCACCTGGCTTGCTCTCTGCTCAATCACCTTTTAAAACAACTTTCTGAAATATATCTATTTTCTATTTCAAGACAGTTGTCTTAGAAATAATGCTTGTCAATTATCTAAAACTTTTTTTTTTATTAGCTAACAATCTGATTATTGCAAACAAGCAAAACTCTATATAGTAGTACCACTCAGTGCCAGCCAGAGTAATCAATGGATACCAGAAGGATTACTCCGGCTGGCACTGAGTGGCACTACTATATGGAGAGTTTTGCCTGTTTTAATAACAGTTATGTGCAAGCATAAGAAATGGTGATCATGTGAATTTGATTACATGTTTTTGAATTTTGTATTGTTATTAAAAAGGATTTGAACCCAGACTTTCAAGCTCCCTACCATCATTCATTCTATCCAATATAACTGAGAATCATGGCCACATACATGTAAAAAAGGTAAATGATCTCCAATAGATGTATTTCATGCTGAACCAGCACTCATCAGTTGGTTAAGATTATATGAACACTTTTTAATACGTTAAATGTATGTGTATGCAAATAGTTAATACACATATTCCATTATTGCCCTTAATTGAGATAGAGCATGATTCTCTTCAGAGTCTCCTAGTCCTAAAGAAATCGGCAGCCATTTCTTTATGCACAATGAGGGATATTAGTTTAAAGCCTATTTATTTGTTAGTTTGGGATTGTTATATACTATTAAAGATCCGTAACAGTGCCAGTAGCAATTTAAGTTTAAATTTATATGCTTTAGTAGACATCCTGTTACCACCAAATCATAGCTTTGGGGTTCATGAAATATTTGCATTGTTGCACTATTCAACTAACAGTGAAATGCTTAAATGAAAAACGAATAAAACAAAACTATAACAACACTTATTCCCATTAATAATAACATATAAGTTATCTTTACAACCAATCAAACAATGAATTGAGGAGGAATCTATTACTGTGTAATGATAATTTAATTTTTTATTAATTAGTTAAAACATTTTTATTATCCAGCTGCTCAATCAGGGTTTAAATTGCCTACTTAATGATAACAACACATGTATCCAATTATTTACTTGGGATTTAGATAATACATAAAATGAAGTGTAATATAAATGTACATCTTTTTCTAGGCAAACAATATTTAAAGTAGGTGGGTGAGTAAAAATAAACAATATAGTTCTATTTATCTATTGGACTATTTCCATCATCTAATATAGGTATTGAATGTCATTAGAAAAATTCAACTTTATTTAAATATTTCAAATACATTCAACTGTTAGCAATAGCACACAAGTTAGTATATGAATAACAATTTCGAGATGTATTGTTCTCTTTTAAGGTATGCTGACTTGAACAGTGACAGTATTAGCATGTGAATTGAACCTGGACCCTCAGATTTTTTGAATATTGAATTTTAAGGTAATGCCAACAAATTGAGGTATTCTGCTAAAGGCAACAATTGGTACAAATTTCATATACTTATCTATGAGATTTTTTCTGATTTCTCCACTAATCAACTTTGCTTTTAGGAAAAAGTGGAGAAATCAGGAGGAACCTCATAGATAAGTATCTGAAATTTCTACTCTTGTTGCCTTTGGAAGAATGGCTATTTGTTAGAGCATTAACTTAAAATTCAATACTCAAGAATCTTAGGGTCCTATGCCTGAAGAAGAGGGGAGAATAATATCTCTCAAAACATTGTGCATATACTAACCTGTGTGTGATTACTAACAATTGAATGTATTTAGAATATTTAAATAAAGTTACATTTTTTTAAAGACCTTCAATACTTATATAAGATAACGGAAATACTCCAATATATAAATATAATTAAAACACCATCATCACAAACCTTCAGAAAACAATGATATAGTTTAGTGGTTAACCAACCAAGAGAGGGAAAATATATTGTAACGGGCACATACGCCGTTACATTATTTTTAAAAAATTGAGACATTGAAAAGTTCGCATTTAAAAACTTCTTTTTTTTTAAGACATAAAAATTGAAAATTAATTCTATCTTAAACTCGTATATATATAAAATCGCACAGATGAAAAAAAATTATTAAAATAAAACTTTATTAAAAAGAGAAAAAGTATTTTAAAAGCAAAAACTTAAAAAGATTTAGAGATAAAAAATATATCTTTAAGTTTGCAAAATAATTTAATTAATTCTATTGTATGAAATGGAAATGATTATTTTAATTAGTAAAAGTAAACTAGCCCTTGGGCATTTCAAAATGCATAAGCAAAGGTCAGATAGGAGAGGAAAAACAATGGGAACAGAATGGCCAATGAAAGAAATCCATCAGGGAATCAGACCTCAATGGAAGGATCATCATCATCGATGACATAATGTCCATTGGATCTGAAAGTTACATATAAAAGAAAAAGTTTGGAAATAAATTTTTAGTGAATGAAGAAAATTTAAGAGAAGATGGAGATGTGTTAAGTCGGGGAGTTGGAGGTGAAGGGATTGAAAGACGCACTTTCAATTCCTTCAGTTGTTATAAAAAAAAAATGAAACACCGCTTTTCCTATATTGAGGACCACAGGATCATCGGGGGATTTAACGCTGGATTCCAAACGGCAAGCAACTGTAAAGGATGAACTTTTCTAAAACAGTAAGAACTATATAACTAATGAACATTTCTAAAACCATAAGAACTTTATGAACTCTAATGAATATTAATTTGAAAACAATAAGAACTCTAAATTCTAAACCTTTCAGTAAATAATGCAAATAGAATCCTATCTGACCAACATAAATTAATATTAATAATGTTATTTTTTTTTTATTATTTAAAATCATTTCCATTTATTGTTTTTGTTCTTTTAAGTTTTATGATTTTTGTTTTCATTAAACTAAACTTAAGTCAGGCATGAATGTCTGCATAAATTTGTAAAATTATATATGTTAGTTTAAGGGAGGGTAATCTTCGGTTATTTGTTTTGTAGTTAAATTGGGTCAATGGATTGGATATATTGGTGTAATTAGTAGATGTAGTATGAGATTCGCTACTTGCAGGATCAATTTATACACCCCCCCCTTTTGCCTATGGAAGGGATAGTAAGACGGAAAATGCAGTCCTTTCCTATGGAGTTTTTTTGTTTATTGTTCTTCTTGCTGATAGATGTAGCATTCCTATTTCATTGAGAGTCAATGTCGTCTATTAACCATGCTGTTCAGATGTACATTCCTGACAGTATATCATTTTGGGTGCTGTCATATTCATACTACATTGAATACATCGATATATCAGATAGATTGGCGTTGGTTTTGACTGCGAACTTTTGGCCTAATGTTAAATCAGGGATAAAATATTTTCTTTTCAAATGCAATCTATGTAGTTTATTCATACTCGACACTTAAATAAACTATAAAATTCATCTGTGTGAACTTCAAAATAAAAGTTAAAAAAAAAGTAGTTAAATGCTAAAGTAAACATACTAAAATAATAATGCTAAATTTTATATATATATTTGCATAAATAAATGTTTGTGTGTTAATTACTGGCAGTGGCTTCTATTTATTTTTTAAGTGAAATATTATTAGATAAGAATTTATATCTTATAAATCTCTGTCTCCCTGAACTAGTGACATTGGGATAACGGTCGGGATAAAATCCATGTAAAATAAGATCTTAACAGTGCGTATCTGCCTACTATATAAATTTTCTAGGTTCAAATGCCTAGATGGCGCCCTTGTAGTGCAGATACGGTAAGGCTAATTTGATCACTTCTTTTTCGGACTGTTATAATATATAATAATGAAAATTATCACACTTTAGTTTTATTTCTTTTTTGTCAGTATAAAGGAGTTACATAAAAATCTGACATTTGAATTATTCTGATTTATTGCTGAGATTATGTTTATTTTCTATTGGCCAACAGAGTTATAGGAGTATTAGTCTATTTAATATTCCTATACACATTTCTGATTGGATTGCTCATAAACAATTCAATCCATGTGGTTCTTTAACTGTTATTGAATTTACAGATTAACAAATTAGAGCACATTTGCTCTAATTTATATAAATATCCAAGGGAATTAGCAGGCATAAATAGAGCTTTATTTTTTGGGTAAAACACATGTAGGTACAGATACAGTTGTGGTGGGACAGGTCCGTTTTCTTGATGCTAACTCACTTCACTTAATTAAAGGCTGGACAGCATTATTTTTTCATGTAGTAACCATGCTGGCCAAAGATGAACTAATGGAATTCCTAGCACTTCATTATAATAAAATTTACATTATATACATATATATCCATCATGTATTTAAATAGTAATGCAATGTTTATATCTTAATTTCTTGCATCTAGACAAGCTGTTTGATACTGGTCTTCATAGAAAATTTCTGAGTCCACTCTGCAAATAAAAATGTAATGTTTTAAATTTACAACCTCAGCCTTTTTATGTAATCAAATGTTTTTGAAGGACAACTTATGCATCTCTATTCAAAACCACTAAACATCACATGATCACTATCTCATACTAGCACATAATTGTTATTGAACAAAGCAAAACTCTCCATACAGTAGCACCATCTTGTGCCAACAAGAGCAATCAATGGATGCCAGAAGGCTTGTGCATAAAATCCCCATCTAGTGCCTACTCATCCAATATCTCCAGACTAGTTTCTGGCTTGGGGCCTTCATCAGTGAGGAGCCTTGGATCTGAGAGCACTGCACCTAGATCTTAGGATCAGTGCAGTGCTCTCAGATCCAAGGCTCCTCACTGATGAAGGTCACAAGCCAGAAACTAGTCTGGAGATATTGAATGAGTAGGTACTAGATGGGGATTTTATGCACAAGCCTTCTGGCATCCATTGATTGCTCTTGTTGGCACAAGATGGAGAGTTTTACTTTGTTCATCTCTATTCAAATTATTGCAGGCCCATTTTGATATAATGTTTATCGAACAACAGCTTTGTTAATATTCCCCTACAAATGTTATCAACTTCCTCTTTCTGAAAAACAAAAGACAATATGATTCATAATTGGAAGTAGAAAAAAAATGTCCTTTTTAATACAAAATTATTTCAGAATTCTGCTTTCATAAAATTAAAACCTAGTTAAATTCTATTGTTGAGTTAATAACTGTAATAACTATTTTGAAACACTAAACATCACATGATCACCATTTCTAATAGGATAGTGGTGGCTATGGTTATTAATGAACCAAATACACCAAAATATATGGGTACCGAATTAAGTTCAGACCTGTATGACTATAATGATCTTGGATTGAAAATATTGTTTTCAATTTTATTCTCATAGTTTTGTAGTGAAGTAGAGATAAAAGGTGGCTGCTGGAGGAGTGCATTAGATACTAAGATTTAGGTGCAGTGCTCTCAGATCCAAGACTATTCACTGACGACTAGTCTGGGAATATTGGATGAGTAGGCACTAGATAAAGATTTTATGCACAAGCTTTCTGGCATCCATTGATTACTCTGGCTTCCACTATATGGAGAGTGTTGCCTGTTTTAATAACTATTTTGAATCGGTTTTGTTTTCCTTTTTCTTTTCAATGATTAATTTTATAATTAGTTTGACCAAACTTTTTGTTTTTTATGATAAAGGGAAATATTTGTTGGAGAAGAAATCTTACAACTCACATATACACTACTAAAATAATACAACGCTTTATTAACTGTTTAGGATTCATAAAAGTTGATTATCACATTATATGGTTATATTTTATGCTTTTAAGTGAGATCAATAAAAAAATTTAAAATAATAAAACTTAACTTTTTTTATTCATCTTTTCGTTATAATATCTTGAAAAATTATTTTTAAAAATGGATCCGAGCCTACAAAACTGGAAAATTTCTGACCTTGTTCATTTCCAAGTTTGAATATGTAAAATAAATAATTAATAACATTATTATTATTTTCAGATAATTAGATAACCAAACTCATATTTGGATTGAAATTTCATTTCTTCCTGAATTGATTTACTTACTTTGTTTTAATTATATGTAACATTAACTCCCCAAAATTTAAATTTTAAAATGTTATATGATGATTTTTTTTTATAAACTTCTAAAATTATTAGAAGAGAGTATTTTTAGATTTTGAAATTTTTTAAATGTAAAGTATATTAATAATTTATAACAAAAGGCCAATATATATATTGCACATCTTGGTCAGCCCTCGATAGGTATTGTCGTATATATATTAATTATATAAGTCATTGATTTTGTATATTATTGATTGTTTTAAAATCGGCAAGTGTTGTTATGTGTATTTTTAAGTTATTAGGAAACATTCCAAAATGCAAAGTGACAACTCACATTTTTTTTTAAATAAATAGTTTGCAATTGATTTTTTAAATCTTTTGTTAAAATAATATATTTTAATTTATTAAAATTAAAATGTCACCAGGAAGTCAATTATGATTTCAAAGTTGCATATATATTTTTCTTTTTAATAAACACTAATATAATGCCTATCTACATATTGTAATAACAATGGGTTCTTATTGGCAAATTACAAATATTTTAGAGGTAATATTTGCTACTCAAAAGGATAGAGTTTTTAACAATATTTTAAATTTTCATAAATACATTAATTTTCTATCGTTTACTTTGTAAATGAAATTTCACTTACAAGATAGATAGATATAGTAGCAGTTATAATTTATGGTTTTACTAAAGATAGTCATAAGATCCAATTAACATTAATTTGAATCTTAATTTTATATAATTTATTGGACATATAAAGTAAACAACAGTCCATATGATCAATTTATTCTATTATAACTCTATTGTGTGTATTTCATCATGATAAAGTTAATTCATTTTATTATTTTGGTACCATTTTAGATGTAGCTAATTCAATAATTTGGGGTAATAAGAGTTGACATCTTTATGTTCTTAAGATTGTGTTAGTATAAACTTGATGTTTAGTGCTAGTGGGTGTGAATAGCATTCTTACTGCTTATCTTATTTTATACAGTTACAGATTTCAGCATCCTTAATGTAGATATTTGAAGAGTTTTTTTTCTGGTTCATTTTATACTGTTACAGTTTTTGGTGCCTAGACTTGGGGCACAAATATAATATATTTTTTTCTGAGATTAGCATTAAAATTACATATATATTTTGCATGTGGGAGAAAATTAAGCATTGAATATCACAGATATATTTTTGACAGTTTTAAAACAGATCAATAATTTATCAAAATAAGAGCTGAATATTTTGATAGCGTTGACTCAAATATAAAATGCTTGGTGTAAATTTAATTCAAGTAGAACATAAATTTTTTATCTCTTGGTCAGATTATAGAATTAATTGCATGCAGAATTCTTGCAAATAATATTTTACTCAAAAGTCCTCAATTGATAAAGTTTTGTCCATGGAGTGAGTGACAATAAAATACTACTTTATTATATAAATAATTGTTGTTTCCAGTAGTATGAGGAAATAAGCTTTGTATATACATTTTGTCATTAATTGTAACTATTGTAATAGGAGTACCACTTATTTAACGTATTAAATTTATTCTTCCTCTTTCATCTCTAACTAGTGATGGACATATAATTGCCATCAAACCTGTGTGTAACCAAATTCTGGACCACACTCATTAGTGATATGAATTTAATATTCATTATATTAATCACTAAAATTTTCTATAGAAGTAATACAGATAACGGATCTGCTCTGAATTGTATTTATCAAAATTATCAGAATAGATAGAACTATGATGAGTGCCAGATATCTGCGATAAACTATATATGCTAAAACAAAGTTTGAGCTTTTTATTAACGATACATTACCCACAAGTATTTAACTAGGACTAGCTGGAATTAGTCACATATAATATTTATTTTAGAGAAGAAAAATATGTTTTTAACCAAGATGTGAATTATTTTTTTAAGACTGAAATAAATAATATTAGGGGGGAATGTATTAAAAATGATTATTCTGAATATATTGTAAAAAGATTGATATCTAATTATAATATTGAAAATATAAAAAGAAATATTAAATTGAATAAAAATGGAGAAAATAAAATAATTTATATAGGATTTAGGGTATCAAGATATTTATTTTTTAAAATTAAGAAATTTTTTAGGTCATTTAATAGGAGATATAATACATTAATTTGCCCTGTTTATAAAAGGAAACAATGTTTAGGTGAGTTAATAAATGATTATGGTAAAATTGATGTTTTAGAATGTATAAATTCAGTATATATAATTAAATGTATGGATTGTGATAAAATAATGTAAATATGACTTATATAGGAACAAGTAAGAATAAATTAAAAACTAGATTAAGGCAGCATTTATATGATAAAAAATCTGCTATATATATTCATAAAAAGGAGTTTGAGCATGAAAATTTTGATATAAGGCCATTGGAATGCGTTGAAAAATTTAAAGAGAGAATAAAAAAGAGGAAGTATATATAGATCAGTATAAACCAGTATTAAATAGAATGTTAATAAATAAAGATAAAAAATAAGATAATATAGGAATAATATATAAAAAAGGGGGAGGGGTATAAAAAGAATAAAAATAAAAAGAATGTTAATGGGTAAAGATTTTGAGAATAGATAATAAATTTATATAAGAAGAGTATTAAATTATAAAGGTATTTTAAAATAAATAATTAAAGATAGGGAAAGAGGTAAATAATTGTGTTTGTAGATGATAATAATATTGTGGTTTTATTTGAATATTATATATTTGGAATTTATTAATATTTTATTTATTTGTGTTATTATTTTTGTTTTTTATTTTTTTAAGAAAACTTGATAATGACTACAGAATGTAGTTGAAACGTTGTTTGGAAGAGAAATAAAACTATAGTTTGGAATAAAACAAGTTTTAAAAAGAAAAAGAAGGAATGTTGAATTTCATGGAGTTATAATTTAAAAAGAAAAAGAAGTGAAAAGTTGTGTATATAATTATATATGTAAATTATGATGAAATGAGTTTATTATATAACTTACTTCAGAAAGTTATTAATGATGAGAAATCATTGGACTAGGAAGCATGATAGGTGGAAAGTATTAGAAAATAAAGTAAATGTAATGAATAGGGTGAATTCATTTGTTTTATAAAGATAATGATGAATATAGTAATATTAATTGGAAATATGTACATTAAACAAGGCAAAACTCTCCATACAGTAGTGCCACCTTGTGCCAAACAGAGTAATCAATGGATACCAGAAGGCTTTGTGCATAAAATCCCTATCTAGTGCCTACTCATCCAATATCCCCAGACTAGTTTCTGGTTTGCGGCCTTTGTCAGTGAGGAACCTTGGATCTGAGAGCAAGCCAGAAACTAGTCTGGGGATATTGGATGAGTAGGCACTAGATGGGGATTTTATGCACAAAGCCTTCTGGCATCCATTGATTACTCTGGTTGGCACAGGGTGGCTCTACTGTATGAAGTTTTGCCTTGTTTAATAACAATTATGTGTTAGTATAAGAGATGGTGATCATGTGAAATATGTACATTATAATTTACAAAATAGTTCATATTATTGTAAGGTATATGTTGCTAATTTTGAAGTTCTAGTGACCATTAACCATTGATATAAGTATAGTTATAAATATAAAATGATAACAATTAGAAATAAGTATGGATCAAATAATAAGAGGGTAGTTGTATAGGGTATAGGGAAGTGATATTTTTATCTAATCAAAAGATTAAATATGCTGCTAATCCTATAAGCAGTTATAATTTAATAAAAGATCTGTTTTATAAATAGCCCATTAGATTTAAAAGGAATATATATATTGAACGAAAAATTCTTTGATTATAAATAGAACTTAAGAAAATATTAGTATATCTGTGTAGTATGATTTGAGAAAAATTTACTTATATATACAGTTCAAAGTTTCTATATTTAAAGTAGGTTAGAATTCAAATGAAACCCATAATTTTAGAGATTCAAAGGTAAAGTGGGTATTTTCATTCGTGAAGGTTAGAATAGTATGATTCTGTAGAAAGAAATTACAGTCAGATTATAAAAATTAATTACAAACTATTACTAAACAGATATATTTATTTTAATGAATTTATATGAATGCCATTAGCTTCATATAATCATTTATTATTGAAGATTTATAATAGAATCTTTATAGTCCGATTAAGAATTATTAAAATGTTGCAGTGTGCATTTAAAATCCTAGTATATCGGAAGTAAAATAAAATGACTATTTGATAAAGCATATTCACCAATTAATTTTTTTCGTGTGTCAAAGCGTCGGCAGGGAAGCGAACCCGCAAACCCGGAACATCTGTTTGTAAGGCGGCTGACCACTCGACCACCAAAGCTTGACTACCAATTGTTATTGTTATTGAAATTTTAAGAAATGTCAGCTTGTATTTTCAAATGATTTATAAATATTTAGAAGGTTAAATGTGAACATGAAGGATTTTCTTAACCATGAAGAATTATTTCAAATTCTTATTTTGGTAACCTATTTTTTTGGTGTTATAATTATTATCAATATTATTAGTTATAAATATTATCTGATAAAATAGCTTATTGTGTTATTGTTTAGTACAGCTAAACATAGTTTTAAAATGACAGATTTAAGAACTAAAATTTTGGGTAAAAATTCAATTAATAAATTATTTCTATTTTTTTTCCATGCGTCATAGCATCAGTAGGGAAGTGAACCCGCTAACCCGGGACAACTGCTTGTAAGGCAGCTGTGCTGACCCCTCGACCAATGTGCATGTCCTCATGAGGAAATATTTAATTTCTGCAAATAAAAAACACATTAAAGGAAATTTTTGGATCACTTGGTAATTTTGTTCTAAGCAGTATGAAATATGTATGTTATTGAAATAGGGAAAAAATAAAGGAAGAGAGGATTATGGATAAAATTAGGAGTCTTGTGGAGATTGGTCATTTATGGTAAAGGTTAATATAAAAAAAATGTTTTCAGAATGGGAGGCAATGGGTCATCTTGGTTAGACCTGAACAGGACTTGTCATATATATACAATATGCATTAAAAAAAATCATAGGTCATTGATCTTGTAGATTTTTGATTGTTTTAAAATTATCAAGTGATGTTTTTCCTATTTGTATATTATTAGGAAACACTTCAAAATACAAAATGATAACTTGCACTGTTTTTATTTTTTTAAAAGATTAGTTTCTAATTAATTTTTTTATCTTTTAAAATAATACATTTTAACTTATTGATTAAAATTAAAATCTTACCATGAAGTTAATTAATATTTTAATTTGCGAAGCCAGATAGTTGAAAATTAAAATAAATTAAGATATTGCCAAATCTCTAGCACTTGTTATAATACTTATATGACAGCCAATCGGATGTCATGGATAGCTGTCCAAATGACATCCAAACCTAAACACACAACAAAGATTTTATGAGAAAAGAGCAGCCACTCTTTTCTCTACTTTTCTTACTATATATCTAAGCCAGTCAGGTAAAATTTTCTTTCTCAGCTACTGCGATAATGAAAAAGGATAAATGATGCCATGACAAGCAATTTTCCTCATACCGTTTATGAAACAAAATTACAAAATTAAAGAAAAAAAAGGTATATTAAATAAATTGTACTTACAAATAAAAGTCACTGTGGTGTACTGAATTCACGGATATGTTGCAAAATAGCAGTAAAAGGGTCATCTTTGAAAATCTGATCGCAGATAAATGTTAATTAGTCAGCAATAAAAATGTAAAATTAGCAATAATTCCGCAATATTAAAATCTGCCAAAATGGTGTATAACAGACAATAGAAAAAACACCTCTTGCTTGAAATACGACAGCAAGTAAAAAACAGATATTTACCACAATTCACCGCAATATTACAAAATCTCGAAGGTAACCACGAAAATACATTGACCACTTCTATCGATTAGTCATGCCAATGTTTCAGTTGCCATGACATTGTTTTGGTTCATCATCGATCTTATCTATCGGCAGCTTGTGTAGTACGTCATACTCAAGTACCATTTTTTGTTTTGTTTTTTTGATCGCTTTAGTAATTATTGTTTTGTAATATAGATTTTTTCTTTAAAAAATGCAGTATGTGTAAATTAAAATGTTTTTAAATAAGGCAACATGATGAAAGGATAAACAAAATTTGACATTCACGTCAGCAGGCAGAATGTATATATTTTGATAAACTTTGATGCGACAACTGAAATATTATTTGCTATAGCATTCTGGTGAGAACATTTTAAAATGCTTGTTAAAAAATTAAAGTAGGTATGTATACACATACATATGTCTGTTACATGTATAAGTGCCCATAAACAAATTAAGGAATTGCCATGGATTTGAAATCAGGATAGTTAATTTATGGATTTTTTTTGAAATGTATGCTGGAAGGGTTGACTTACTAAATGTTTATCTAATATGTCTTATGCCAACTAATGGAATAATTAAGTTATAAAAGTAATAATGAAGTGTTAATTGTTTAAATCTATACACCTGCCTACATATCAAGTGCTTACAGATTATTAATGTGTCAAGGATAAAATGATAAATGTTTCAACAAATCGGATAATTAATAGTGAGACCTACTAGTAAAAATTAATCATGGAAGTTAATATCTACATGCCTTGATAATGAAACAATAATTTATAAGGATATATAACAATAATGCCATATTATAGCAATCATTTTCAAGGAACAACATGCCTTAATAAAAAAGAGTCATATATCACATGATTCCACTTATTTTTTAAGCTTGCAGCATGTAAACAAAGAGCTTTGTTAATTGCTCAACAAGCTTTGAGATAAATGCTTAGCAAGAGAAAGAATTTAAAATATCTCTGAAAACCAACCCCCAACCTCTGACCAATGGTTACATGCTTTTGGCACTCCTCAGAGAGGTGCTAGGATAGATCTAGTATCTGAAGCACCTCTCTGAGGAGTGGCAAAATCATGAAAGCATTGGTCAGGGGATTGGGGGGGGTCCGATAGAGATATTTTAAATGCTTTCTCTTGATAAGCATTTATCTCAAAGCTTGTTCAGCAATTAGCAAAGCTCTTTGTTTAATATGCCTTAATATCTTATGAGGAATTATTAATAATCAGTTTAATAAATAAACTTCAAATATTTTAAAGAAATACTTTTCTATTGAATTATTGTATCTCAAAATATTGGATTCTGTTTATGAATTGGGAATTTAATACAAAATAAAGGAATTGTACAACTCTTGGGAAGGACAATTTACACAGGTTATTTGATATATTTATAATTCGCCACGTGTAATTATTTGATTTTTTATTATTATTTTAAAGGGTTACTTAACATTTATTGTAGTATGGGTATCTAAATGCACACTTAACCAAAAGCAAATTTTAATAGTTTTAAATTTTTTATTTAATAATCATAATAGATTCTATGTAATAACTTATCTTGGTTTATTTTGGTGAATATTCATAGGCAAACTATAACAAGTTAGTATTTGTTCCCATATGATTTTATATATCATCTCTGAAATTAATATATGAATAATTGTGCCTGGTTTGAAATATTTCTTTCTAGCATCACTTTGATAATTTAACAAATACAATATATTATATCTTAGTGTAAATTACCATAATATATTCATTAATTTTCCATTGTTCACTTTCTTCTTCAATCTATAGTACTAGTCTTATTTAAGTTAATAGATAGATGATGTAGCAGTTATAATTTATTGTTTTACTATAAACACATAAAATCCAATCAACAAGGTAATGAAAATTTTATTGTTACGATAGAATCAAATAATAATTTAAAACTAATATGAACACTCATTGGTATCAAAGTCATCAATAAATTCTTGCAATAAAATTTTATAATGACTAATGTTAGTGTTTTTTTACCTTCTTAATTATAACTGAAACACACAGGCTTATTATATACCTGTGTCTATATATGTAATATATAGGGTGTATGAGCACAGATTTTCACATGACTCACCATTCTCCACACTATCTCATATATGTGTTCAAGTGTGTCAGTGTTATGAGATAGTGTGGAGAGTGGTGAGTCATGTGAAAGTCTGTGCTCATATACCTTCTTGATTATAATATAAACTTTCTACAGTAATAGAAGGGTTATTCATGAAAGAATATCTATTTAAATATATTAATACATTTTAAGTATTACTGTACTATAAATATTGGATTATTTTATTAATGAAGCCTGCTTAATATTCATTTTATTATATCACAGGTGTGATTCATACGAGTATAGGATTATTAGTTTTGGATTGCGCTTTACAATTTATAGGACATATAAGTAAACTATCCACATGATGAATTTATTTTATTATAGCTTAATATTCATCATGTTAGTACTTTATTATAATAAAAGATTAGTGAAACCTTTTGTTCTGTAGTAGGAGGTAGTGCATTGTGATATATACAATGTAAAAAAAAAGTTTTTAATTTTATAAGTCATTGATCCTGTAGATTATTGTTTGTTTTAAAATCCTCAGGTTATGTTATGTTTATTTTTAAGTTTAAGGAAACACCAAAGTTTCAAAGTGATAACTTACAATTTGTTTTTATTTCTTTTTTTAAAAGAATATTTCACAATTGGTTTTTATCATGTTTTTAAAATAATATATTTAAATAATATTTTAATTTGCGAAGCACAGATAGTTGAAAATTGAAATAAATAGAAAAGTTGAGAGAAGGGTGGCTGCCCTTTTCTCATAAAATCTTTGTTGTGAGTTGGGTTTGATTGTCATTTAGACAGCTATCATGACATCTGATTGGCTGTCAGATAGGTATTGTAATGAGTGCAGTGAGATTTGGCAGTATCTCAATTTACTTTAATTTTCAACTATCTGCACTTCGCAAATTAAAACATTTACATACTTTACTGCTTATTATGTATTCTAAAAACTACTATGTAGTAAATCATAGGATTTCGTGTTGTATGTTTATGATTTAGACTCAGTAAGTTATTTGTGAAGATATTTAAAGCTTCAAGCTTTCAAACCTAAATACTTATGATTGGCTTAGATATATAGAAAGAAAAGTTGAGAGAAGGATGGCTGCCCTTTTCTCGTAAAATCTTTGTTGGATGTTTGGGTTTGAATGTTGTTTAGATGGCTATCATGACACCTGATTGGCTGTCAGATAGGTATTGTAATGAGTGCAGTGAGATTCAGCAGTATCTCAATTTATTTCAACAATATGATATTGTAACTTATTTGTTAAAATCTCCCCATAAAGTTAATTATGAATTTAAAGAAGCACATATTTTTTGCTTTTAATAAAAACTGATATTATATCTGTCTACATGTTTTTATAACAATGTGTTCTAACAATTGAATAGCACATGACATTTTATATGGGTGTATTTTTTTGTGCATGTATTAGTTTTTAAATTGCAAATATTTTAGTGGTAATATTTGCTATTCAAAATGATAGTGTTTGTAACAATATTTTAAACATTTTTTTAAAAATAATTTTAAGAGAAATTTAAAAATTATCATTATTGTTTTATTTTTAAATGTTTCTGTTGAAATTCAGAGAAGGGATGCTGACTTGTGATGGTATCAATAATCACTTACACTGGTGATTGTATGTATGACAATGACCGTATTCATACATAGATTAAGAGATAAGCTAAATAGCCCATGCATTCACTTGTAAAATTCTCATTTTTGTTTATTTTTTGTTCTTGACAACTTCAGTAATTGATGTTTGTAATACATTTTTTTTTTAAATGCAATATGCATATTTTGAAAATATTTTTAAGTGAAGCAACATGATAAATGAATAAACAAAAGTGTTGTTGGCCTAGCAGTTAGCATAGCTGCCTTCCCAGCAGCTGGCCCAGATTAGCTTCCTGGTCATTGCATTTGACATATGAAAAAAAAAAGTTTGACATTTATTCCCAAGGCAAAAATGTAAATCTTTTGAGGAATTTTAAAACAGCTTAAATGTGATTTATTATATGATGTAGCATTCTAGAAAACTTGTAGAAAATGCTTGTTTGGAAATAAAATGAATATATTCATTGTGATTTTCCAAGGATTTTAAGTAATCATCTAACAGAATAATTATTTTTTAAAATAATGCTGAAAAAAATTAGATCTACATGTTTATACACTGCATTTTGTAACAACTGATGGAGTAATTAAAAGTTAGAACTTAATAAAGTAACCATGGAAGTTTGTCTACATTCATCTGTATTTATCCACGTCAATAAAATAATTTATGAAGATATACGACAACCCCAAATGTGATAGTAATCATTTTAAAGGAAGAATATGCATTAATACTTTACCAGGAATTATTGACAATCAGTGTACTAAATAAAATAAATAGATACTTTTTGGATCAGTGCTCCTGAAAATAGTGGATTTTTTTGCAGGATTTTTTTGGGAACTTAAAGAGCAGTAGAATTCTTGCTGATAAATATTAATCACCATTCATTCAGGTTGTTTGGTATGTTTATAATTTATTATATGGAACTATTTGATTTTATATTATTTTGAAAGGTGTGGGTGAATATCTAAATGTGCACTTAACCAAAAGAAATTATAATAGTTCTAAATTCTATATTTAATAATTGTAATAGATTTTACTTAATAACTTGTTTGGTTTATTTTGGTGAATATTCAGTAGATAGACTATAACAAATGAGTATTTTCTCACTTATTTGAAATTAATATACAAATTTATTTTTATTATTTTGGTTTCAAAGAATGTTTCTGTCAAGCATTACTTGATAGTTTAACAAATACAATATTATATATCTTAGTTTAAATTGCCATTATATATATCTATTAATTTTATGTTGTTCATTTTGTAAATAAATTATTTATTAAATCCAAAATATGAGTCATTTAAATTAACAGAGATAATGTAGCAGGTATAATTTATTTTAGTATAGGTATAAACACATAAGGTCCATTTAATAAGTTAAGTCTTAACATTATTTAATTTATTGGACATATAAAGTAATCATTCCATATTAATTTATTCTATTATAACTCTTAATATTCATCATGTGAGTAAGATGAATCCAATCTTACATTATTTTAGTTTATTCAAAGACTTAGGGCAGGGGTGGGCAAACTTTTTTTGTTGAGGGCCACATTGTTTTTCTGTAACACTTCTAGCTGGCGCAAGTAACATAAATAGAAGTATTATTTGAAGCATTTATTTATCTGTTTTATTGATTTATCTTATTTTAAATCTCATGTGATATACGCATTATGAATTAAGTTATATGTAAATAAGTCTTAAAATTTTCTTTCTCCCAATTTTAAATGAAAGAAAATCAACTAATTAAGCAAACTTTAATGACAGATTTTTGTTGTTGTGTTGTTGTCAATAAAGATTTTGTTTTTATTAAAGATAATTGATTATGCATTTCAGTTCAAAGTTTATGTTTGCAATTAAAAAAAACAGGTTTTTATAACCAATCTTTTAAAATTAGTTTCAAAATCCACACATTTACAAATTGAATTTTTTTTTATTCTTAAAAAACAAAATTATATACATACATCAAATACAATATTATTTTACTTTTAAGAAACATAAATATATACATCGATTATTAATTAGAAGCTATCACAGTAGGTATTTTTTATGTACGTGTAAAATCTGTACAATAATATATATTGTTATATATAGAGTAAGTTAAAAACAAAGTCTCATGAAGCTTCAAAAATACCCTCAACCTCAGACCGCGGTTTCTGCCTCTAGCGTCATCAGTGAGGTGCTAGGGAATAAAAATACTAGAACTAGTCCAGCATTTTATCAATGCCTAACTATTGAGAAGAAAATCTGAAACTTTCAGACATTTAAATGTCCAAAAATCCAGCTATCTAACTCAAATAGCAGTAGGTGACTGAACTAAGTTCAGATACACCATATATTAATAGCTCTAGCAATATAAAATCGCCAAAGCATTAATAGCAAAAAACTAAAATTAAATTGATAAAAAATCAAGTCAGATGACCTAATTTTAATAAAGCTCCTATTTACAATTGTTATATATAGAGTTAGATAGCTGGATTTTTGGACATTTAAATGTCTGAAAGTTTCAGATTTTCTTCTCAATAGTTAGGCATTGATAAAATGCTGGACTAGTTCTAGTATTTTTATTCCCTAGCACCTCACTGATGACGCTAGAGGCAGAAACCGCGGTCTGAGGTTGAGGGTATTTTTGAAGCTTCATAAGAGTTTGTTTTTAACTTACTCTATATATAACAATTGTAAATAGGAGCTTTATTAAAATTAGGTCATCTGACTTGATTTTTTATCAAAATAATATATATATATAAATACATTTTTTAACTTTTGTTAAAATAGGCAAAACTCTCTCCATATAGTGATCATGTGATTTTTTAATTTATGGGTGGGCCACACAAATGCACACCAGGGGGCGCATGTGGCCCGCAGGCCATAGTTTGCCCATCCCTGACTTAGGGTATTGATAAGAGGTAATACCTTTTTGTTCTTAAGATTGGTGTAAACACAATGTTTAGAGCTAGGGCATATGAATAGAGTCTCGATTACTCTTGTTTTATTTTGTAGTTACAGATTTCAGCATTATTAATTCAGGCATTTGAAGTGTTTCTTCTGGTTCATTTTATATGATTACAATATATATATAAGCATAAATTTTCTAAAATATATATATAGAGATAATTCTCAGTAACTAAAATTTTTGACATTTCTCAAATTGGAAGTATAATAATAATGCAAGACACTTATAATTAGCACATAAAATCAAGAATTTTTCTGAACTTAAATATATTTAGTTCTGTTTTTGATAAATAGCTAATGGCGATCTATATTTTTGTTGAGCTTTATTAAAAGTTTCTTTGGAAATTAGTAAAAAGCGTAGAATATAGAATGAAGTTGCAGATGAAATGTTTTATAAATAGAAAGATCAAATGAATACTAATAAACATGTTTTAAAATATATGGTTGTAGAAAGAGAAACTATTGATATATTTATGATATTCTAAGAAGGAATGAGAGAAATATGATTTTTAGAATAAGCTAAGATGTTTGTGTCAAAGGAAGAGAGATCACAGATTTTTATACAGAAGGTGAATGTTTTAACTCAATTTATTTGATTTGCTGAAGATAGAATCAGTCTCAAAACATCATCACCATTATATGAATCTTCTAATTATATAATTAAATGTATTTATCAATAAATTTAGATCTTTATGAATACTAATGTAGATTATATTTTATAAAAAATGTACAATTTTCTTAGTTTTTAGCAATTTAGTTTCTTATTACTTATTTTATGAATGAATATTTTATTTGTTTCTGTATTTTTAATTTCTATAGTTATTTATGAAATTACCTTTTTTTGGTTTTATGTATGTAATACCAAAAGTAAATATTTTAGCCAGGAATTCAATCAAGACTGAAAAAAGTTATATTTTAAATAATATTGGAATATGTATTAAATGAAAAACTCAATTGTTTTATGAAATGTTTCACCTGATGAAATTCTTTAATTATTCATATAATGATTATTGAATTTAGCAATCTGTCTTTGCTAATAAATGTTTTATCATCTTATCTATTATAATGTAAACCAATATGTTTAATATTAATGTTTTTTATTTTATTTTGTATAGGTTCAAGACATCAAAAATAAACTCATTTTGAAGTAAAGTTTGAATTTGAATACAAGTGTGTTAAAACTAGTTATCTTCAAATATTTATACTTCAAAAAATAAGATATTGATCATTAATTAAAATAAAAAATTATTATGGTTTCATATGCAAGAGAATGTTTTTTAACAATAAGATGATTTTATATCAGTGTTCTATTTATTTTTATCAAATAACATAAATTTATGATATTGCAGCTACAAATATTTTATAGATGTATTACAAAGTTTAAATTCCTAAAATAATTTCATTATTTACATAAGTTTATCATTTTATTTATTAGTATTATAGTGGAATGAAAATGATTTTAAAAAGAGATATTCTATGGATTTTTGTTGTACAGGTTTATTGGAATTAGTATACATCTTATATTATGAAAATGACACTAAAATATGCTTGCAATGGTTGATTTAAAATGAAAAAAATCCATACTGAAAATAAAGGAAATTATCATTGCTAAACAAATAAATTTTCTGGCAAAACTTGGAAATAATTAATATGTAGACAAAAAACTTTTCTTTGCATTATTTATGAAGTCAGGACTCTTGAGAGTATTTTGAAAAGCCATGATAAAAAAACAAACTGGTCAAAAACCATTTAAATGCATTTTATGTGAATTTAAAATTGATAGGGTGTGAGGAAACACAAGAAAAATCATTTAAGTTCACTTTGTGTGGACATAGACTGCTTTCAAAATAATTTCCTATAACATGACAGGAAACATACAAAAGGAAAAAACATGGAAATGCTCTTTGTGTGAATTTAAGACTTCTAAAAATAGTGGTCTATTACGCCATGAAAGGAAACATACAGGAGAAAAAACATTTCACTGCTCTTTATGTGAATACAAGGCTTCAAGGAGAGATCAATTAATACAACATGTAAGGAAACATACAGGAGAAAAACCATTTCAGTGTACTTCATGTGAATATAAAGCTTCACCAAAATGTAATTTCTTGCAACATTTAAGAAAACATTCAGGAGAAAAACTATTTCAGTGTCCTTCATGTGAATACAAGGTTATAAGGAAAGATCAACTCTTACAACATGAAATGAAACACACTGGAGAAAAACCATTTAAGTGTTCTTTGTGTGAATATAAGAGTTGTGAAAAAAGTTGTTTGTTACTACATGTAAGTAAACATACAGGAGTCAAACGGTTTAAGTGTACTTTGTGTGAATATAAGACTTCTAATAAAAGTCATTTATTAGGTCATCAAAGGAAACATACAGGTGAAAAACCATATCACTGTACTTCATGTGAATACAAGAGTTCTGGTAGGACCTCTTTATTACAACATGAAATGACACATTCTGGAGACAAACCATTTAAATGTTCTTCACGTGATTATAAAACTGCCAATAGAAGTCATTTATTACGGCATGAAAGGAAGCATACAGGCGAAAGACCATTTCCATGTGCTTCGTGTGAATACAAAACTTCTGACAGAGCACACTTATTACTACATGAAATGAAACATACTGGAGATAAACCGTTTAAGTGTTCTTTATGTGAGTATAAGGCTTCATATAAACGCTGCTTATTACAGCATGAAAGGAAACATACTGGAGAGAAACCATTTAAATGTCCTTTTTGTGATTACAAAACTTCCAAAAAGGGGGTTTATTGCTACATGAAAGGAAACATACTGGAGAAAAATCATTTGAGTGTTCGTTTTGTGAATATAAAACTTCTAATAAACTGCGGCTATTAGAGCATGAAAGGAAACATACAGGAGAGAAACCATTCAAGTGTTCTTTCTGTGAAAACAGAACTGCTAGAAAAGGTTGTTTATTTTTGCACGAAAGGAAACATACAGGAGAAAAAACATTCAAGTGTACATTGTGGGATTATGGGACTTGTAATAAAAGTCATTTAAGAAGACATGAAAGAACACATATTGGAGGGAAAACATCCAAGCGCACCTTATATACATTTAAGCATTCTGGTAAAGAATATTCAAGAATTCATGAAAGAATGCATAGTGAAGGAAAAACATTTAACATAAAAAGACCTAAAAAAGTACAGGTAGAAAAAAAATTGTTTAATAATTGTATTTTGAGTGAAAACAAAACTTGTTTCAATAATAAATTAAAAAGGCGTGATAACAGTCATAGCATTAAAAAACATTTCATTAGCAACAAGGTATTTAAATGTCGGTTGTGTGATTATAAAGCTATTATTAAAAATGACTGGGAAAATCATGAAAATGGCCATTTCACTAGTCAGGAGATTATTAAGATTCCTATTTTATTATGTTGAGAGTTCCAGATTTTTTATGGTAATTAGTTTAGCTGCAAAAGGATTAAGAAGTTATATATTTTTGAAATAATATGACTAAAATATACTTTGTAATATATATTGCAAACATCAACAAAATATAGAGATCTCCCTGGTTTATGATTTAATTTTAAACACATTGGTGGTCTTTAAGAGTATTTCTTCAATTAGTATATAGTATAAAAATGTAGAACTATATTTTTAGTATATAAGAACAAGATGGCTACTTCTATTTTAGTAGAGAGCAATTTGTTTATTTTCAAAACATTTTGCCTGGAAGAATTTTAATCTGATTAGAATCATGTGGATAAATTTTTAGCACAGGAATATGATTTTTGATAAAAGCATTCTAAAATAATTTTATTATCCAAATAAAATTCGATGCATTCAATTGAGGGATAAATTCCATTATTTCATAACATTTTTTTTGAACGGATCTATGTGGAGAGATATAAACGAGAAGGAAATATTTATTTAAGTTTAAAGTATTAAAAGAATAAGGTACTTTGGTATTAGTGCTGCGACACGGAGCATGTATTAGATCTACTGCACCTGTTCACATTCATATCAATCTGCTGATAAGTTTGTAATCTTGGGATCTGACCAAAATAATGTGTATACAGATCTTGTAAACAACTTTTTTGGCAAAAAGAGATATGTACATGGATCTTGTACACGATATTTTGGCAAAATTTACAAAGTTATCGGGGGATGGGGGTGGTGATATGAATGTGAAAAGAGTGCAATAGGTCTAATACATGCTCCATGTTGCTAGATTAAAAATAACTAAAAGTAAAAATATAATAAAACATAATAAACATATTTATCATTTTCAATAAGAAATGTATGATTTTGAACGAGACATTCAAATATGTATAACTTTGTATACTAACAACTTTTAAGAATAATATTTGAAATCAAAAAATTGCAATCTTAATGAAGTGATGGCATTATACAAAAAAATTGTTAGTTTAAATACGCACTAAACAAACAGTAAGTGATTTTAGTTTTTAAATAACAAGACATTCAAATATGTATGACTTAGATACTAACAACATTTAAGAACATTTGAAATAAAAAAATTGTGATTTGCGATCTTAATGAAATGACGCCATTACACAAAATAATTGTTACTAAACAAACAGTAAATGGTTTTGGTTTTTAAATAATATTTATAAAAACACATTATGTTTACTCATATGATACCTACCATGTAATGTATAACAGGAATTGTCACCTTGAAACGAAACATTTTACATGAAATATTACCACAGAAAACAGAGATCTCTACTAAAAATTTTCCCTCCAAAAATGTAGCATGTGATTGCAGAGTATGCTGGGATTTTCAACAGAAATGTTAATAAACGTACTTTCTTTTATAAACATATTAAACCAAAAAAAGAAACAAAAACTGAAAATATACAACTGTATGAGAATCGGAATAGCTGTTGTCAGAAAGAAATCTGGACAATAACTGAAAATGTTGAAGTATTAGAAAAAAAAGATCGTGTTGATAAAGAAAAACATGTTGTGTCACTATACTTGCAGGGATTATTTCCTTTCAATTTGACATTATCGTGACATTACACATTTATTGTGAGTGTGAAAAAGCCTCATATCTCTCCCCTATGTAACAGCTCTAATACAAAACTACCAAGGACAATATTTAAATATGTATAAATTTTTAATTACAGGCTAAAATGCTACTTATATTTGTTATAAGAATGCGCATGCTAAGGAAATCTTTTACTAACATTTTTTTGTATTGTTTAGTTTATTGAAGATAAGCAATAAATCTATTTTACCAAGTCTAAAACAAGAATTATTTTATATAAATCAAAACAAGAATGCAAAACTTATTTTTAGCAGTAGTATATAAACAATTATCAATTTAAAGCCAGGTTACTTATTAGTTAAGAGTCAATATTGTGAGATTCAAAAATAAGTTGCTAAAATAATATTTCATTTAATAATGCTATCAAATTTAACACTTATTATCCAGTGTTGTTTAATTTTGTCATAATTCATATACCCACATAAAACAATGTAATATTTTTATATAATAAAGATTTTACTTAAAAGCAAACAAACGTGGTCTTCTTTTTTGTAACGAATAATAATTTTTTTTAATATAGTACTTGTATGCATTTTTTAAGACTATTTATTTACATGTAAATTTTAAATTTTTAATGTTCATATATGACAATATTTTGGCCTATTTCCATCACCTATCATTGAATGTCTAGAAAATTTTAAACTTTATGTAATGTTTTTTAAATTTAATCTACCATTTATAGTAACACAAGTTAGTAGATGACACAGGTAAGTACATTACACAGAAAACATGTTTTCCACCAATTTGTGTGTTATTCATAAAAATTGTTTTTATTTGGAGAAGTTTAAAATTTTCTAGACATTGAACAATTAATGATAGATGATGGAAATAGTTCAACAACGTATGGAAAGATGCGTGTCAAAAGAATAAATCAGAAATAAAATACAAAAAAAGAATAGGCAGGTGGTTATAATATCACTGAAAAAATTAAGAGACTAAAGTGAATTTGGGATAAATGTATTGCTAAAAGAATAGATTGTAGAAGACATAGAAAGAGACTGCATTTCAGATGGATGAGATAAAGAAATGTAATGGTGTGATGTGAAAAGAAACTAAGATTAGAAAAAATGGATGGAACTTGGAGAGAATTTCATCTTGCAATGGATAGATAATGGGTTAAAATAATATCAATCATAATCAATTTCATGTAGAGAATTTATTTCTTGGCCACTTAATATTTTGTAAACAGTGTTTATTAAGCTAAAGATATATATATATTTTTCCATATGTCATAGCATCGGCCAGGAAGCGAACCCGCTAACCTAGGACAACTGCTTGTAAGACAGCTGTGCTGATCATTCGACCACTAATGCTTGACAGCTAAAGATATTTTGAGAATGAATAGAATTGATTTTACTTTTTTTTACATATGCATGTAAATATTTTTTAATTTAATTTTTCAACATAAATTTAATTATTTTTTAAACAAATATTTTTATTAGAGTAAAAACATGCGCTTTTTCTAAAATATACTTTTTAATTTATTTGCATGAATTATTTTAATATGAACATCATTTAAGTTTCGATTATTATTTTGTGAATGTCTTATGTTCACGCACACATTTTGTAGGTAAATATTCAAAAGAAACGTATTTACCTTGCTATGATGTCACTTTGCTCAACATTGTTTCTGCCGGTAGGCATCATCGGAAGATTACATGAATGTTGTCATGGCAACGAAGACGCTGACATAACTAATCCATCGGAACGGTGATTCTTGTGACCCACGAGATTTAAAAAGTGGATTGTTTCCAATTGCAGTGATTTTTTTGTCAGTGTGTGACACATTAATTTTTCAGTGATTTTTTAGTAAAAAAACCCATTAATTTATAAATGATTTTTTCAGTTTTGAACAATTGTAAGTAATTTACATGTTATTTCTTCTACGGTATTGATAAGAAAAGGCACATGGTTTGAAGGTTCCAGAATTAGATTTGTAACAGCTCTTTATTTGGGTAAGTAGTTATTTTGTAGTGATATTCATCTTGTATTTTCCTTGTAAATCAGAGTAGTTGTAAATCATAGTTATTTCCACTAAAAAAAATTGTAATTTTATATAGTACTTTTAAGATGACAGAATTATTATTTGTAGACTATTAATAAGAAAAAAAATGCTATTTTCACTTTATGAGAGGTTTTTTTAAAAGAAAAAATCATTCTTTCAAAATTTCCTTTTAAGACATTTAGTAGCTTTGTGTTTTCCTGAGGGTTTGTATGATGGTGTTGTAGCTGTATTTTTATATTGGACTATTTCCATCATCTAATATGTGTGTTGACTGTCTTTAGAAAAGTTTAATTTTATTTAAATATTCCAAATACATTCAACTGTTAGTAATATCACAGCAAATTATTATCTCACAACCCTCACAAGTGAAGTTTGTTAAAAAAAAACATAAAATTTATACTACTGAAATTAGTATAAAACAAATATATTTTAATATTCAAAATAAAAATATTTAAAATATTGTGCGCTTGAGTTATTTAAGAGAATTACAAAGTATTTAAATGGGTTAAAGAGTCGATTACAGGTACTTTCTATGTATTTAAGATTTAAGTAGATATAATTTCATTACAAAAGATTTGGATATAGCTGACAGGATTGAAATTCTTGCTTGTTCTTAAGCTTTTACCTGGATATTCCCTGGAATAATTAGTATGAGTGAACTTCAATAGCTAGTGGCATTCTTCCAAGACAGGACTATAGCTGCAGCATATGGGAGATGGGGTCCTAGGAAGGAACAGCAGTGGTTTTTCCCTTTCTACCCACTGTACATTATGATGGGCATAGTGATGGTGGACAACTCTCAAAAATATTCTCTTTTTTTTCTTTTAAAAAACCCCCACTGTGTATATGCTGGCTCTAGTATTTGAACTATTTGCTACATGAGGAGATTTTCTTTCGTATCCTGCCTGAGACAAAAGAAAACATACATTCATTGCTATTTTAAGAAAATTTGAAGCTCACTGAGGATCAATAATGATTCCTGTCTAGTCTTATATTTTTTATATCTATTTAAACAATGTAGAATTTCCACTAATGGATTAATAGAAATTCCAAAGTATTTGATTTTTTTCTAGGTAATTTAATTTTACATTTGCAATGCATTTTAGCTTTAACATTTCTTTTAAAACTCCTTATCGAGGCAAAAATCTCTTGGAAGGCCATCTTAGATTCTTTAATAAAAAATACATTAAACGTGTATATATATATATATATATAAAGAATATAAACGTGTATATATATAAAAGAAAGTTACTGTTAACACTAACTGAAATAATTATAGAAAATATACAAACCATTATACAATTACAAATATCCAGTAACGCTCTCTGTTTAAAGATCTATAACTCAATAATAACAAACCTTAAAATGATACCACTTTAAGGTTGTATGCTAAACGATGTTAAATATTGAAATACAGACCTACTCAAACACAGCATGAAATTTTTAAATAAGCAAACGATCTTAAATTTTGCTAAGAAACTAACAAGTTTACAAAGTTATTAAAGACAAACTAAACATTAGATTTTAATCTTTAAATTCCTCCCAAACTATAAATGAAAAGAAAGTTACTGTTAACATTAACTGAAATAATTATAGATCTTTAAACAGAGACGTTACTGGATATTTGTAATTGTATAATGGTTTGTATATTTTCTATAATTATTTCAGTTAGTGTTAACAGTAACTTTCTTTTCATTTATAGTTTGGGAGGAGTTTAAAGATTAAAATCTAATGTTTAGTTTGTCTTTAATAACTTTGTAAACTTGTTAGTTTCTTAGCAAAATTTAAGATCGTTTGTTTCATGCTCTGTGTTTGAGTAGGTCTGTATTTCAATATTTAACATCGTTTAGCATACAACCTTAAAGTGGTATCATTTTAAGGTTTGCTATTATTGAGTTATAGATCTTTAAACAGAGAGCGTTACTGGATATTTGTAATTGTATAATGGTTTGCATATTTTATATATATATATATATAATTCAAAACTTATATTTAATTTTTTTTAATAAAATAAATTATTTGGTTACATAACTAAAACAATATTATATATAGAAATTACCCGAAATAAATTAAAGCAATTTATCCAAGGTAATTCTGGTTGAAATATTATAAATAATAATAATAAAAAAATTGAAAAAAAAATACATTTCTATATACAGACATTATTTATATTTGTACATATGTAAGTTCCAATTGAACCCTATTAGTAGGTGGATTGGCCTGTGAAATGAAAATCTGAATCAGATTTACAACTTTCAATGCATACATGATCTGCTATGCTAGACACATCTGTTTTTTTATCTTTTAACCATTAGTTTATGTTATTTCAAATACTGTTCAACAGAGCAACAGGTCTCACCAATGTATTTCTTTCCACATTCACATGGTATTTCATAGATGCAGTTTTTCCAGTTTAGGCTTAGTAAAAGAATTCCTTGAAGTATGGTATGGCTTTGGAAAGCTGCTCTAATGTTATATAGACTGCAGATTGTCTTTCATTTGTCTACCATACCTGGTATTTATGAACACACTACTGTACCAATATTTGTTTTCTTTTTGGTGTCTCTTTGTGTTGTCTATTGAAAGTTTTCTTGATGACCACTGATGGATAAACATTCTTCATAAGCATTTGTTCTATGTGAATCTTTTCTTTTTCCAAATCACTGGTTTCTGAACAAACCTTTACTCTTTTGCCATAGTGATAGTACAATTCCATGTTTAGTGCTTCTCATATGATTGGATGTATATGCCAAGTACTTGCCAGTGTGCATTGGATTCCTATACACTGTTGTTTTTACTTTGCTCTGAGGGAGTTGTCATGAGAACATCCAAGCATGCCAATTTTTGTTCTTGTTCTGATTCCATTGTGAATTTAATTGTAGGAGATATGTTGATAATCTGCATCCAGAATGACTGTAATTGTACCACACCATGTGGTCATACCACAAATGTATCAATATATTGAAGCTACATTTTAGGTGGACATCAAGTAGTATTTATGGATAGGGTTTCAAGTTCTTCCATGTAAATGTTACTGAGCAAGGGTGACAGTGATGATCCCATGGCCATTCCTTGATTTTGTTGGAAGAATTCTGAGATATATTGAAAGTATGTGTTGTTATGCAGAATGTTAATAATTTTATTATACTATCAATAGGTAGAGCTGTTCTAGTTTTTAGACTATTATCATCATATAACCTTTTCCTTACACTAGGCAATGCCTCATCACATGGTACATTTGTAAGCAGACTTTCCACATCAAAGCTGACTAATGTCACTTCTTTCCATTTTCATGTTCCTGACTAATTCTACAAAGTGCTTAAATCCCTTAGGAAAAATTGTGTCCTGTAAGCCAATGGACTAAGAACTTTGAAAAGAAATCTTAACAAATTTGACATGGTGAAATTTCTAGAACTAACAGTGGGTCTTAATGAAACATTGTGTTTATGGGTTTAGGTAGTCTATGCAGATGAAAAATATTGCTGAAATATGAAGTTAAAAGTTTTTTTTCTGAATCACTGAAATGCCTGGGTTCCAGAGTAATGCTTCTAATTTTACATCTGCATTTGGAATTAGATTTTTTGCTCTTTTTGTATTGGAAAAATAAAAGTTTCACATAGAACAAATGCTTATGAAGAATGGTTATCCATCAGCGGTCATCAAGAAAACTTTCAAGAGACAACACAAAAAGACACCAAAAGAGAAAACAATTATTGGTATGTAGTGTATCTATACATCAATGTGAGAGTAACCAGGAATGGGAACTATTTAAAGAACAAAAAAGATATACATCAGAAGTTTAGAATCCTAGGAACATTGAGTCAAAAATAGAGATATTTGTAAAAGAATGGATAGTTTTAAGACTGATCAAAGCTATCAGATTAGGGAAATAGGAAGTAATACAGATGTTATGACAACTAGTCCATTTGATAGATACCATAAACAGGAAATACCCCCTAACAATATGTTAGTTAAGGAAATAGGATGTGGTCTTGCCAAGAAGCCTGAATTGGGGAAAGTTAAGGAAGTGATAGATGAAAACATGAATAATACAGGCTCTCTCACACTTAAGTTTATTTATATTAAGCCTTTTAGAGGTGACCCTGCAGAGAATTCTATTGAATACCTCCATAATTTAGAAGTTATTTTCTTTGTGTAATAGAAAGGAGAAATTGGCCATTGCTTGCAACCACTTATATGTGGCTGCAAAGGACTGGTGGCAGTCTTTTTTTCATAAGTCTATTATTTATAATAATTTTGAGTACCTTATGCTTCTGAGGAAGTGATAAAAAAGATATTGTTCATTATCAGGTTTCCCAAGAAAAATATAGCCCCCAAAAAGTTTTTCACAGTTCTTCTGAGAACAGGTTGTGAAATTAAAATGTTAACAGCCTTTCCTCTATTTGAAAATCAGATAGTGAGAATGTTGTGACATAATCTTCTTAAGTCTGTTGAGCAGATTTTAATTGGCTCCAATCACTATACCATTAAAGAGGTTGCAGAGATTCTCAATGCTCTGCCAAAACTTATAAAAGAGAGAAATAATTATCCTCTCAATAATGTTAATATCCAATGCCCCACTGTTAGTCAAGGATGTAGATAGGGGAAGAGTATAACTCAAATACTTAAAAATTGCCCTTATTCTAGAGGTGGAACACCTATGAGTCAGTCCAAAATAAAATGGTTGCTATACCTGGTAGTCAACCATCTACTAATGGTGTTACTACCATTGTTAAAAGGGGTATTGGTAACAGTGATATGATATAAAGAATGTTACTTGTAATACAGTAAAAGGATGTAAACATTTTTTTGTATACTTTTGAAATTGTTTGGATTTATTATCTCAGAGATAGAGTCAGAATTCTTTGTTAATATTTTATTATTGTAATCAGATTTAGGTAATGGGATCCTTAGATATAAAAAAATTTAAAATTTTGTTTCCTTAGGTCCAGGAATATTGTAAATTTATTACCAAGCTCTAATTAAAATAGATCAAGGATCAATGTTTATGTTTTGTTAAATTTTTATAAATATAAAGTAAATGATATATGCCATTGTAAGGAAACTTGATATTTTTTTACTACATACGTATGTTCAAAATATGTTATTTATATTTTTATTTGTTTAGCTTATTTATTATTTGATATTATAACTGTTTTATAATGATTAATGTTTCAGTATGACATGAATAAAGATGTGGTCACTTTGAGCAATTGAGATTAATCATATCATAATTATGTTTTTATTATTTCTTAATTAAAATAATGTATAATTTAGATTTGGTAATTTTATATTGATTTTGTTAACAGGATAAAAATAAAATATGCTTTGTTAAATGTAAAAGTGGTTTAAGGTAAAATTAACTCGGTTTGTGTAACTGATAAGTCGTAAATTCTCCTAAGTATTTTTATCTATTTTTGCTTTGTCTCATGCTAATATGGAAATGAGAAAAGATTGTTTTTTGGTTGAAGAAGCTGTTGGTGGCAGACATTGAAAAAGAATTAAAAAAAAAACTTCTTGCAAAGTAATTTTAAAAACCAACCCGAATTTGTGATATTAAGTTTATTATTATTTAAAAATTATAAACATGTATAAAAGCAAAAATTATAGTTTGTTCAACTGTTATGCATAGTAAAAAGTTTTAAATTTCTGTCCTGAAAGAAACATTGATTTTAATTCATATCAAAATATAACTAGAAAAAGCAATATTCATCATTATTAAAAAAATGTATTACAATGTTCAGAAGTACCAAGTAAATTAATAAAAGGAAAAGAAAACAGAATATGCAAATTAAAGTCTCAGTTCTCAGTTAAAAGTTGTTACAGTTAAAACAAGTATTATTACTTAAATAATGTACTGCCCTATTTAATCTATTTTATATTTAGACATCTTTACTATTTGGATAAACCTATGTATTCATTAATTAATGAAATGGCTGAAAGTACTTGGAATATAGACAACTCTTATAATTAATTATAAATTACTATTGTCATGGAAGTGGGAAACTGACAAATTGTGCTTTGGATATTTTGGATTGCTTGGAGAAAGACATTCATTATCTGATAAATGGCACATTTAAAATTTACACGCACACACACATATATATAAATTATAAAAGAAACATTTATTATTTCTTCTAAAACTGTATCAGCAAATGGAATTGTAGAATAAAGACAAATGATTAACCTGAAATTACTTAACATGTTATCTTAACATATATCTTTATTTAGAATGGTGTAATATTAAATACTAAAGAAATTAAGGATAATAATTTGTTCTAAAAGAATACTTGACCTTGGAGATATTATATTAAAAGATATTGTGAAATATGTGATGTAATTTGTATAGTAAATAAATTATTATATGGATAACTGAAGACTGTTAAATATTTGACCTTTGCCTAGGAATTTGGATAACACAGAATATGGAAATGAATAGCCAGAACCTAATAATATTAAAATTGTCAACGCTAAATATATTTTAAGCATTGATAATTATTTAGGTATCTTGTACAAGATGGTGTTATGTCCAGATGTGTGTTTGTTTTATATATATATTATTTTTTTTATATGTCATTAATGTAATATATATATATTATCTGTTATATTTTAAGCTGGATAACGATCGTTTGAATTAAAGAATGATTATATAATGTTAATATAAGATCTTTCAAGGACTAGGTAAAGGTCATTTATGAAATAAAAATTCATCAGTACTAAATTTCAAAGATATTAATTAATATCATAATCATAACATTAAATTTAATGTCATCATGACAAGACTCATTATTGTTTAGTTTAAAATATTTTAAACAATATTATATTTTGGTTTATTAATTTTATATTGCGATTCCAAATTGGTTTAACAACATTGCTAGCCTATGCAGAGTTTAGTGTAAAAGAAGTTTAAATCATCGGAACCTAAAGCTTTTCTAATTACTTACCTTTTGCTATTTGAATTTATGAATTGATGAAGGTTGGCATGGGATGTTATTAGATCCAATGTGTACCTTCTCAGATCTATTTATGATAATGATCCTTTTATGGCAGTAGATCTATGTTGGATGTACCAGATTTTCATTCTATGCTAGCATTATTATATTTTGGAGTTGTTGTATTATGCATTGTAGTGAAGATATTTTACATAAGGTCATACAATGGGGTCATGAACTTAATGATAATGCTTAGATGACATAATGTATAAAGGAAGTTGTTAATCCTTTTATTGTGTAACTTTCTTATATCCAGATAGATGCTGATAGACACCTGGATATTTAGTTTTGGCATATTTGATTGTGATCCTAGACTTATATTGGTACTGTTGTTATAAATTTGACTCTCCAAATTTTTATGTGTTAATGTTACCTTGGTATATCGGATAGTGTGTCATTGTTATGGAAGCATTCATTGTTGATCGTGAATGGTTCAAGGGAGGTATGCAAGATATATTCTTACCTATTGATTGAGTATTGGCAATCCAGATAACCTTCAATATAAGATAAGTTAGAGTAGTGTTCTGGTAAAATTGATGAAGCCAATCATGTAATCAATTTATTTCACTTGATTCAAGTGTGTGTAGCTACCTGTTACACTTATTAATATAGTAAATTGTAGTAATGTAACTAAACATCTGATGAAAAGTTTTGGGGAATCCATAAACAAGAAATACAATTTTTTTTGTCAATGTATTATTTTATAAAATCTATTATTATTTAGTATTATTAATTTTGTTGTTGTTGATGTAATTTGTAAATAAAGTCTAATTAGTAATGTAAATAAATATCAGTATTATTTTGTTGTATATTAGTTATTGCTTTTGCATTCATAGTTCATCCCAAATCACTGATCCCAATTCAATTCTTTTCTATCCATTACAGTCTAATAAAGATTTGTAGTGTTAGGTTATTTCCAGTATTAAAATCATAAAGTATATTTTATAATCCTTGATATTTGAAGAATGGGATTACTTCAATGATGCAATGAAGGATAAATAAAATTCATTACTTTTTATTATCATCCAATGTGTGATTTTTTTTAGTTTAAGCACCAGAGTTTATGTATCAATCAACAGAGATGTTATATTGTTCACAAAGTATATCATCTTAATATCATAGCTATATAAATGGCCAAACCATAATCTAAATTGTCTTCTTGTATGCTGGTGCATGAGCACATTAAGTAGCAGTAAAAAGAAAACACTTGCTTAAGTTAACTTTGCCTGGATTGAGATAGATTAACAGAATTATAATCCTGAGATATAAAGATAAATATGAAAACATTTCATAATTTTTTGTTGTATTTGTTATTCTTCGAGTTACCATGTAAATAATAGTAGTACATGAAGCTGGAGAGTTACAGTTCATTGGCACATTATTGACCAAATACTGGTCAGATGTTGGATCATTTGCAATATTGTAATCCTTGGCATGCAATCAATTTTGCTGTTGACTGTCAGCTAGGTTACAAAATATTGTAACTGTATGCACAACCAGCCCCACTCTTGGTTGGTTTTATTTCCTAATGAGCATATTGCAGGAAAGAACTATCAATTGGCATTCCCTAGCAGATGTCATCCCACATACAACAATATTTCCTGCTCATCAGAGGATGTAGCACCATAGAGACTGGAAACATCTAGAAATTTGTTTGGTTTCTCAAATGGCACCACTAGAGTTCCATCTCACTACAACCTTACTTACCATCATCAGTTTATGTTGCACATAGCTCACAAGGCCTGCGATTCTCATGAGCAAGATGCAATGAATGGCTAATTATGCAAAATAGAAATGAACAATTACATTAATTTTAAGTAACAACAATTTTATTTAATAACAATTCATTAGCAAGTCCTTCTAATATAGTTCATATAATAAGAAGTCTAGACATATTTTAGGTAGGTCATCTGAGCAAAAACCCATTTTTTAGTGCACATGATGAGAAGTCTAAAGATGCATTTCAGGTAGATATACATATACAATTAATATTAAAGTATTGATAATCACATTTTGATGCTGATAGAAGCATTTCAGGTAGGGATTCAGATAATATATGTGTTCAAAATTATATTCTGATGTTGATAGAAGCATATATAATATGCAAATGTTTTTAACCATTTATTCCAGATCTGTAGAAGCACTTAAGCAGGTACACATACACAATTTATACATTAATGTTTTTGGATTATTTATTGCAAGTCTATAGAAGCATTTCAAGTAGATGTACAGATATCAGGATTGTAATTATTATTGCAGGTTTGTGGAGCATTTCATTTTATTATTTTTAAGAATAATTACAGGTAGGTAATCAGGTAATCTCAGCAATTCCAGGTTTGTGGAGCATTTATAATCCAATCAAGTATGGGTGTATATTTATATATTTTATTTTATTAAGATATAGGTAACATGCACATAAGCATTTATGATCTATATCTTTGATTTTTGTAATTGACATTTCCATTTAGCTGGTTCATTTGAAATAACTATTACAATTATTATTAGAAGTATTTCTATTATTTGAACATATCTTAAATTTTATGAAATAATTGGTATTTAACTAATGAAATATATAACACATATATATGTGTGTGTTTGTAATTAAGTAATAATTTTCATTTCTTGTTTTCATTTTAAATAAATATAAAAAAGAATATCATCAACTTTTGATTGATTGTAAAAACCATTCTTAAGACTAATAATATAAAATTTTCTCTTTTGTTTTATAAAAATTAATAGCTATAATTTTAATTCATATTTTATTGTAATTGAATCAATTCTAATTGTTTACCTCTAAATTCATGTTTTCATTTATTATTGCATTACTAAATAACTAGGGGTCTGTCTTGAAGCTGAATGGTTAAAACTTATAGGCAAGGCTTGGAGTTCACATGTTTTGCAGATGGAGAGAGAACCAGGGGTTCTAGCCAATCATATTAGAATGATTTTTTGTTAAGCTGTTTGATAGTTCAATTAAATCACTTTTCTAGTAGTCTTGTAGCTGAATCTTCTGTCAATTTATAAATCTTGTATCTCTGAATCAATTAATAATAATTACTGATTTTCCAGATTATTTATATTTTTTCTCTCTGACAAATATATCCACCTTACACGTCCTTTTCTCCCATTGGTGGAAAAGCTTTTTCATCCTTGCCTGTGTTTTTTAATACCCTAGACCCTTGGATAGTCTCTTTGGTGAAAACAGACTTTTAATTAGTGACTATTTTCAATTATCTGTCTTACATGTGTTTTCAAATCTTAATTTTTTCTTGCCTGTGGCATGGTGACTTGACACCTTTCATTTATACTAGTTATTCTACCTTAGAAGTTTTCTTCAATCCAAGTTTTAATGTTTAAAGATTTTTATTTCATTGATTTTTAACTTGAATTTACAAATTATATATATATATATATTATTTGATATTCATTTATTAATAAATTTAGAATTAACTTAAATAAGCTTATCTGATTATTGTTCAATTTTGAAATATGAATTCATTGATTAATGGTATTTGAATAGGATAATATTTATGAACTGACTATATCACAAAATTTGAGATAACCATAAAATAATCTGGAAATTAAATCTCAGGATTGGTGAGTATGATTATATATTATTTTTTTCTATTTGAATTCAAGTGATAATCCAATTAGGTATAGACTTTATAAGGTAATAAATTAATACTATACTGGTCAGAACCCTCACTCTACCTCTACCTGCCTTACCAGGGCACCGTTATGTTATTTGAACCCAGCCAAATTTATAAAGTAGGCAGATACATACAGGTGAGGTTAAACTTTTATTTTAATTTGACTGATAGCCCTAGTCCCTAGTTCAAGTGGAGCTTTAACATTTAATTTCAAACTTAAATCACTGATTTCAAAATATTAATAAAAATAAAATAAGTTACTGCCAGAACTAATGAAACAAAATTTAAACAGGCGATGTGATGTGATGTATTTGGCTTCTCCTTAAACGAAGTCAAGAATATCTCAGCAACTATGCTCAGATAAACTTATTAGCCACTTTATTTTCCATTCCCCACTCTATGTCTTCCCATATTCTGCCCCATTCCATTTCCACAACATAATCTTTGTCAACTCTATGGCCTTTAAATCTAAATCGCCTTTATCTTTTTGCAAACCTAGCATAAAAACTAATAACTCACCTTCTGTATAGTCACTTTGTTCATACCTATTCTCCCATAACTTCATTATCTGTACCCTTTCTGCTTTCAAGCATTTACATTCAATCAACAGATGCCTAATATTTTCTATACCTTCCTTACACAATTTGCACACTAAATCACCCATAGTTTTTCATTTACATGTATATTCTCTTATTGCTAACGATCCTGTTCGAGGCTTAAACAAGAAACTACTTTCCTTACTATTATCATAAATTAACTCGCTTCCAATATTTCCTTTACTTCTATATATATTTAAACTCTTCTTACCCTCCATACGACTTCTCCATCTCTCCAACTCCCTATTTTTTATTAATCCTTCTATTCTTTTATCCCATTCCTTACCACTATAACACTCAACAATCCTCCTAACACAATCATCCCACCTTTTATACAAGTATACCGATATAAATTCTTTATCCAAATCTTTTGCATACCGCATTACCTTTCTCACCCATCTTGTTACCTGCCCTTTACTCATAACCCTATTAAACACTATTTTGGCTATTCTTTTACTATCCATAAACTGCAACCTACCAAACATTTTCATTTTACTTTTTGCATCTCTCATATAGAAACTTGACCATCCCATTTCTCCTTGAATTGCCTCCTTTGCTGTCCACATCTCTGCATCTAATGAATGTCTTCCTACTTCCCTTTGTACTTTCTCTAAATAATCTAAAATCCTTTTACTAACACATAATGCATCATTACCAAATGTTAACCCTGCTACTGCAACTCCCTTTCATACTATTCTAGCTACATCATATTTATTATATGAAAATACTGTTAGTTTCTTTACCATACCCTTTCTCTTTTTTGCTTTATTTATCAATTTTTTCTCCCATTCATCCAAGCAATTTTCCTGATTACATAAGATGATTTTTAAATACCTATATCTATTCACCACACTTAACTTTATATCCCCCAATAAAAAAATTACATCCTCTCTTTAAAACTCTACATATAGCAGTGCCACCTTGTGATAACCAGAGTAATCAATGGATGCCAGAAGGCTTGTGCATAAAATCCCTATCTAGTGCCTACTCATCCAATATCTCCAGACTAGTTTCTGGCTTGTGGCCTTCATTCTGGCATCCATTGATTACTCTGGTTAGCACAAGGTGGCACTACTATATGGAGAGTTTTTGCCTGTTTACTAACAGTTATGTGCTGGCATGAAATGGTGATCATGTGATGTTTAGTGGAAACAAAATTTGTTTATGCACATACACATCACACAAAAACTTCGATGATTGAATTTATTTATTCAACATTTATTATATGCCCAAAAGGGATAAACTGGATATATTTTAACATTATTTTAATATCTTGATAGGAGTAATATATGGTATAGAATGCACATTTAAAAGACCCAAATGTTTAATTCCAGACCAAAAGTTCACAACCAAACCAATGTTAGTTTACTAATATACTGATGGGATTAATGCAAAATGAGAATGTTATTATAAACAACCATTCTTATAAGAATTTACATCTGTAGCATGATATTATTAAAGAAACGTAATGATCCTCATTCAGTACAGGAATGTGGACCAGTCTGGTGAAGGAATCACATGAATATACTAAAGTGCTCCATATGGAATGGAGAGTGGTCCTTGATGAAGAGTATAAGAAAAATCAATGGGATAGGAAATACCTCTACTACCATAGGAAATGTGATGGCTACCTTTCTGGAGTCATGCATTCAATTGGATGATATACCCCGTATGCTAATGTGAGACAAGGGAATGAGTATTCCATATGCCATCCCAGATTGCATTGAGATAAATTACTCGTATATCCGTTTATTAGTATAGATTCAATTATGAGACAATTAGCTCAAAATTAACCCTATTTAAGGTAACATAAGCTTAATGAGTCTAAGCAGTCACTTATACCTAACTTTACATTTTTTTATTTAATTGAATAAGGATGGAAATGATTATGGCAAACATGTTATACATGAAAATATTTAGTACATATGAAATAATATACAGGAATTGTCAGAAAAGAGATTTTCCTTAGAAAAGAAATAACATTTATGTTTAGTTATTATTAAAATGGAAAGTTAGTATTTTCTTAGGTTAAATAGTTCATAGTTCAAATTTCATTTAAAAGTTCATACTTTTTTATTTTTGGGGTTCCTCTGGATTGTGGCAGGTTTGTTGAATGTCATCTTTATAGACCTTATGCACTTCACATCCAGTTCAAAGTTTGTCTATCATTGATTTGATTTTTGTTCTTATTAGATGCAAATCTGATATTTGCTGTTCTTTGGAAACTGTCACTCTGGAAGTCCCCTTGATCAGCACAAGTGGTGGAAAAGAACTTTAAAACATCATGTCCAAAGATATTTTCAAAAGCTTTCATAAATGATAATATTCTACAAATAGTAGTCTACCCATAATAGTCCACCTAGATTGGACATAATTATTCCTTTTTATATCCATCATATTTTTTATCTTCAAAATTCAGGATTGATCTCTCTTGGCTCAGTGCACTTCCCATTGGTGATGGTTTTTCTCTCTGGTCTGTGTGTACATGGAACTTTATTGGTTAGCTGCTTTAAAGTGAGAAACATCATTTTTTTATTACTAGTAATTTTTAGTTTTTGTCTCTTATTTGACTTACAATTTCCTAAATGCCCCAAAAGCCCATTTACTATTACATCATTAAATCCATTTCCATCCTACTAAGATTAAAAATAACTTAAAAAAATTTAGCAGCTTTTAGTTTTTTACATGCCTAACAATCTTTTGTTTTTAGATTTTTTAATCAGTTTATCATTTGTGCATTTTATGTATATTGATTTAGACAAAATTTCAGTTGATGAAGATGTAACAGCATATATGTATACCTTTACAATAGATTTGATATATAATAAATGATTAGAAGTGGTAACTATTTCATAAATTACAAATAATGATTATATTAAAATAGAAATTTTATCGAAATTGATTTGATAATTAGTAAGGGTATAAAATAATATTTATTAAAGATAAATAAAGGTAGTTACAATCAAGTATTTGCATGTTTTGTCTAAATTGTTATTGATTAAATAAGTATTATATTAAGTTCATAGCTAGCCAATAAGACCATATTCAGTTATAAAACTGATAGCAGTACACTGTATTCTGTTATATATTAGAATAGTTTGCTTTAATTATATTTAAATTTAGTTGAGGCAGATTATAGATTCAGTTTAAATATTACATTTTAATATTCATATTTAATTATAATAAATACTAGTAATTTTTATTATGTCTTGATTGTTATAGTAGTTTTAATAATATAGCTACATTAAATTAAAAATAAATTGATATGATTAGTTAATTGCATTTGAATAACTATCAGATATAAACTTATAGTTTTTTTTATATTGGTATGATTGGGCATTATAAATTTAAGAACTATTCATTAATATTCCATCACTATTCAGTATTTCATTCTATAATTAGCTTAATTAGTAAAAGTATATTAATACAAGAGTATATAGCATGGCTGAGTTAGTATTCTTCCATCATTTTATTTAATTAGAGTTTAAAATTGTGTCATACATTTATTTAGATATTGTAAACTTATAGAACATAATTATCTCAATCATTCCTGAATTGTTTAATTTAATTATAAACAAGTTAAATTTTAGTATAAGTTTGTATTATTATAAGCAGTTTGATTCATTAGATATATTAAGAGTTTAGTTGTTTAATGATTTATTATTGTTTTCATTCGATTATAAGTGAAATGTATCTGAAGCGTATATCGTTTTGAGACAATGATATTTAATTGCTTCATTTTAATCTATGTTAAATAAGTTTTATATTTAGGTTATTTGAAATGATAATTTTGTTTGTTTTCTATTTATTTTAAATGCTGTTTGGATCCATGATATAATAAATACTGTCACTACTGCCTTATTTTGGTATATTCAACATTCGGATGTGATTAGATAAAGTTATATTAAGTACTAAATTATTATTTACTGATTGGTGTTCAGTTAGCTTAGTTTATTATTTCATTCTGTTATGAATGACACTTATTAACAGCCATTATAAAAATTAAAATTGTGTTTCATTGATTTACATTTTTATTCACCTTATAAATGACATCCATCTTCAGTGCTCATTTTCATTGTGTTTCATATTGCAACCAACAACTGGCTACATTTTTCTTCAGGCTGTCTTAAAGTTATTATTGCTCATTGCATATTTTCATTTTGTTACAATATATATATATATATATATATATATATATATATATATATATATATATATATATATTGAAAGCATATGTAAATATAGGGGGCTTGAACTCAGACTTTCACACTATCTCATACCACTGATACACATGACCACACACATGTAGAAAAGATAAATAATCAATATATGTGGTTCATGCTGAAACAGCACTCATCAGTTGGTCCAGATTATCATCTCCACACACATATACAACCAATGCTCAGCTTATATTAAGATAGCAAACCCTTATACTTTAATGGACAGGCTTCAATCTAATCCAACCTCTAACTCTTCAGCCATCCATTCCATTGAATTCTGACACTGTAAAGCTCAAATCCCATGTTGACCCCAATATTACTGCCATGCCCATGTTGACCTGAAGTCACTCTGACCCCTCATGTATAAATCTTATCCATTTAAGTACATAGAAGAGGGATGGACATGATGCAGGCTTAATGTGTAAATATTTGAAATAAAGGCACTCTTCATATATCTGGAGCCTAATTGTAAATATAAGGGACTTGAACTCAATCTTTTGAGCACCATTCAACTATCCACACTATCTCATACCTCTGATACACATGACCACACATGTAGAAAAGATAAATAATCACCAATATATCTTTCATGCTGAACCAGCACTCATCAGTTGGTCCAGATTATCATCTCCCACCCATATATATATATATGTGTTCAGTGTATATTAAGCCTGCATCCTACCTATCCCTCTTCTACATATTTAAATGGATAAGGTCCTATACATGAGAGGTCAGGGTGACTTCTGGTCAACATCGGCATGGTAATAATATTGACATCAACATGGGATTTGAGCTTTCCATTGTCAGATTTCAATGGTATGGATAGCTGAAGAGTTGGAGTAGATTGAAGCCTGTTCATTAAAGTATGAGGGTTTGCTATCTTAATATGAATTGAGCACTGGTTATATATACATGTGGGAAATGACAATCTGGACCAAATGATGAGTACTGGTTCAGCATGAAATATGTATAGTGGTGATTATTTATCTTTTCTACATGTGTGTGGACATGTGTAACAGTGGTATAAGATAGTGTGGATAGTTGAAAGGTGTTTGAAAGTCTGAGTTCAAATCCTCTATATTTACTATTAGGCTCCAGGTATATGAGTGCCTGTATTTCAAATATGAAAGTATATGTATGCAATATTGATTGATTTGTCATTGCAAATTATTAATATTATACTTTACATTTAAAATTAGACATCTAAAAATACTTTCTGCCAATAATTATATAAGTGTACTAAAAAATAATCATGTAACATTTTAAAATTTAAATTTTTTGGGGTTAATATTACATATAATTAAAACAAGTTAACTAAACAAATCCACAAAAAAAATTCAAATATGGATTTGGTTATCTAAATAATTGTCCTAAAATAATATTATTTATTTTACTTCTTCAAACTTGGAAATTTGATGAAGATTTCCCAAACTTTCAAAAATGATAATTTTTCAAGATCCACTTAATTGTAATTCTTTTTTTTAAAAAAGGTCAATATAAAAATTTATAATTTATTATTAAGGCTTTAACCTCAAGAATATGTGTGTAAAAATACGATATTAGGGACTGCTAGGTCTTAACAACAAGCTTACACCTTGGAAGAAAAGAGGGGAACCCTTCTTTACTTCAACCTACTTTCTATTTAAGTAGGTGAAGTTGAAGCAGTTAGATCTAAGAGCGTGAAGCTATTCAATACTTCACTGATTAAGTCCACGTTTCTTATTACACATTAATACTTGTGAAATCTTTCAATTTATGAGTCAATGGAAAGATCTTATATTTAGAAATATATTATGATAATTTAAAGTTGTAATTATAAATTTATTTAAACACACATTGATTACAAAAGTAATATTTACTAAGGCTTTAACCTCAAGAATATGCATGTAAAAATGTGATATTAGGAACCTCTACAGGTCTTAACCACAAGCTTATGTAATAAATGTGCATTTAAATAAATTTATAATTACAACTTTAAATTATCATAATAGATTTCTAGTTATAAGATCTTTCCATTGACTCATTGTAAATCGAAAGATTTCGCCAGTATTAATGTGTAATAAGAAATGTGGACTTAATCAGTGAAGTATTGCATAACTTCATGCTCTTAGATCTAACCGCTTCAGCTTCATCTATTTAAATAGAAAGTAGGTTGAAGTAAAGAAAGGTTCCCCTCTTTTCTTCCAAGATGTAAGCTTGTGGTTAAGACCTATAGAGGTCCCTAATATCGCATTTTTTCACACATATTCTTGAGGTTAAAGCCTTAGTAAATATTACTTATGTAATCAATGTGCGTTTAAATAAATTTATAATTACAAATTTATTATTTTAAATTTCTTTATTCATCACTCTTAAAATTATATTATAGCAATGTATAATCATCTATAAGCATAAAATATGGGCATACAATTTGACAATAAAGAACATTTTTAATTGTAAACACTTAGTAAAAGATTGTTTTTTTGTAGTAGTGTACATGTGAGTCATAGGATTTCATCTCAAATGTTTATGTAAAGTAATAGAAAAAAGTTTTGTTATACTAATTATAAACTTAATCATTGAAAAAACAAAAAGAAAAAAAAAACTGATTTGAAATAGTTAATATAGTTATTAACTTTCGCAAAAGAATTTGTATTATTAAAAAAAGCAAACGAATAGTAATTTAAGGAATACAAGACAAAACAACAATGATTATATTAATGAAAATTTGTTAATTACATTTGAGACAAAATTTTTACAAGAAAATGTTTATCAATAAACAAAAAAAAATATATACTATTAATTTACTTTCCTCATTACATTACTTTTGTATTTTACCAATAAATAAATGTTTTTTTTTAAAAATTGTTTAGTCAAAATGAATCTTTCTTTTAGTAACATTTTCCAGATTTTCTATATTTGTTTGACTCGATTTAAACAATTATTCGAAAATGTCTACATTCAAATTTTTAATTTCTAATATTACATGTACACATTAATGCCAAAGTATTTATCACATATTTAAATGTGGTTCATAACAAGAGTACTTCCTGTTTGTGTTTAACATGACATTAAACATTATATAATTTATATAAATTCTAGAGGAATAAATGGTATTTATTATTAAATTGTTATGTCAATGCTAAATATAGTTGGGTTAAATCCATTTTTGTATGTTTATATTAGTGGATCATCTTCCTACCCTTCTTACATTTAGTCTTTAATTATTCATTTATCATTTTTTATATTGATCGTGTTGTCAGGAGTTGTGCTCTTTTTCATTTATTTGGGTATCAATATCATATTTAGTTCTGATTATTTATTTTTTACAAGAACTGTCATAAATTATATATCCAAGATATATTATAATTATCACTTCCTATAAAGATATATGTGGAAAAGGTGAAACTGCATGTAATGACTGTGACCAATATTAAGGCTTGAAGAATATATACCATCTTGTATAAATTAAAATTATTAAAGTTATATAGGCTAAATAAAATTAAAAAGGACTAGTTTGGAATATAAAGTATTTAAGCTTTTAACACCAAAAGTATTTCACCCTACATATATTATAAATTTAAAGAAAAATATTAAAAAAATTCAAACACAATGCAATGGTTTTGCTACGTACTCTAAAAACATTATGAACAATAAAGTATATATATTGCTTATAATACTTCTTTCATATACACTTCAATGCAAACAAATTTTCTTAAACTTCTTTATTTTATTTTCCTTACAGTTTTGACTGTTTAGAAGTCTTCATCAGAGCTCTAATCTTCTCTGCTTTAATTAAAATGACAATAAAGTATATAATTGATTTAAAAAACCTGCAATTGCATTAGATATCTTCAAAAAAAAAGCAAGACATTTGATCAAGTATTTATCTGTCTTTAAAAGTTATGGAAATAGCAGACTGAAAAATGTAGATAAATATTATTTAAGAGGTTTTATAAAAAAAACAATTATTAATATTTTCCTGAAGGTTTGTGATATGGTATTTTAGATGTCATAATATGTTGGACTATTTTCATCATTTATCTATCATTAAATGTTCAATGTGTAGAAAATTTCAAACTCCTCTAAATAAAAATAACTGTTCATAATAACACAGAAATTAGTAGCTAACATGTTTTCTGTGTTTACTACTGAGCTGTGTAGCACAACCTGCCTTATCTACTAACTTGTGTGTTATTACAAATGGTTGTTTATATTTCAAAATTTTCTAGACAGTCAACATTTAATGATAGATGATGGAAATAGGACAAAATATTAGCACATATAAACAGTAGTAATTTAGAATTTACATGTGGTAATTATAAATTTATTTAAATGCACATTGATTACATAAATAATATTTACTACAGCTGTAAACCTCAGGAATATGTGCATGAAAATGCGAAGGTAGGAACCTCTACAGGTCTTAACCACAAAGGGGAACCCTTCTTTACTTCAACCTACTTTCTATATGAATATGTGAAGCTGAAGCAGTTAGATCTAAGAGCGTGAAACTATTCAATACTTCACTGATTAAGTCCACAATTTCTATTACACATTAATACTCATGAAATCTTTTGATTTACAATGAGTCAATGGAAAGATCTTATAGTTAGAAATCTATTACGATAATTTAAAGTTGTAATTATAAATTTATTTAAACGCACATTCATTACGTAAGTAATATTTACTAAGGCTGTAAACCTCAGGAATATGCACATGAAAATGTGAAGGTAGGGACCTCTACAGGTAGGTAAATAGTTTTAAAAATGTGTATAAGTAGTACTTCAAAAATATTTTTTTTGTTTTTAAGTAAAACTTTTATTATACAAAAATATTTAATGTTTTATCAAATGAATAGGGACTCATTTTTGATTCTGACAATGTTTGATTCTTTACCAATACTGAAGTTAGTAAAACAGATAAATAATCTGGGTTTAAATTAAAAATTATTATTGCTAAAAACAAGTTTTGCATTCTTTTGTTTTGATTTATAAAATAATTCTTGTTTTAGACTTTGTAAAATAGATTTATTGGTTATTTTCAATAAACCAAGTAATACAAAAAAATGTTAGTCAAAGATTTCTTCAGCATAAATCCCTTTATAATGAATATAGGAAGCATTTTGGCTCATAATTAAAAGTTTATTTAAATAGTTTTTTAAAGAATTTATTTTAGCTTATGTAAATATTTTCCTTCTGCTTTACATCTCTCCACATAGACCCACTCTACAATTGTTATGAAGTAATGGAATTTGTTCCTCAATAAAATCCTTCAATTGCTAGTTACATAATACATTTTATTTTAGGTCTTCATCAATAATCATTTGTTGTGGTATTTAACCATCCCTATGCTGAAAAATTATCTATAATTCAAATCAGATTAAAATTTTTCCATATAAAATGTTTGGAAAATAAAGAGACTTTGATTTACAAAAATATAGTTCTACATTTTTATATATATTAATTGAGGAAATCCTCTTAGATTACTTTAAAAGTACATCATAAACCAGTGAGGTCTTAATATATTGTTAATGATTGCAGTATATAGTAAAAGCAATGTTAGTAGTCATAATACTATAAACCTTCTGATTGTTTTAGACTCTCGAGATATTTTTTATGGAAAATAGACTAATGGATGGATCATGGTTCTGATATGCAAACAGGGCATTCATTTTTTGAACAGTGAAGATTTATGCAATTTTAGCAGCCAAATTATTCATCACAAAAAAATATGGAACTCTTATGTAAATAGAATAACAATATTTAGAATCTCCTGACGATTAAAATGATCATTTTCATGACATTCCCAATCTATTTTAATAATGGCTTTATAATCACACAATCGACATTTAAATACATCTTCTACCTGAAAATTTTCAGGTCTTTGTATATTAAATGTTTCTACTTCACTGTGGGTTCTTTCATTATTTATTAAATATTCTTTATCAGAAGTCTTAAATTCACAGACGATCCACTCACATGTTTTGACTCTAATAGTTCTTTCTTTTCTTAAATAATTTCTATTATAAGTCTTATATGCACACAAATTGTCCTTAAATGGTTTATGTGCTGTATGTTTTCTTTCATGTCTAAATAAACAATCTTTTCTGGAAGTCTTATATTCACACAAAGAACACTTAAATGGTTTTTTCGCTTGTATGCGTCATTTCATGCTTTAATAAATCATTTTTGAGATATGTTCTATATTCACAGAGAGCACACAAAAATGGATTTTTTCCAGTATGTTTTTTTTCATGTAGTAGTAGACAATCTTTCCGAGTAGTCCTATACTTACACAGAGTGCACTTAAATGGTTGTTCTCCTGTATGTTTCCTTTTGTGTAGTATTAAATGACCCTTTTGAGTAGTCCTATATTCACAAATAGAACACTTAAATGGTTTTTCTCCTGTATGTTGTCTTTCATGTAGCTTTAGAGAATCTTTTCTCACTGTTTTATATTCACACAAAGAACATCTAATTACTTTTTCTCCTGTATGTTTCCTTTCATGTAATAAGAGGGAATCTATTCTTATAGCCTTATATTCACACAAAGAACACTTGAATGGTTTTTTCACCTGTATGTTTCCTTTCATGCAATAACAAATGACTTTTCCTAGAAGTCACATATTCACACACACCACACTTATATGGTTTTTCTCCTGTATGTTTCCTTTCATCTCGTAATAAATCACTTTTCTGGAAAGTCTTAAATTCACACAATATACACTTCAATGGCTTTTTTTCTGTATGTTTTCTTTCATGTTGTAATAAATTACTTCTACACAATGTCCTATATTCACATAATGATCATTGAAATGGTTTTTCCCCTGTATGGCTCCTTTCATGTTCTAATAAAAAACTTTTCCTACAAGTTTTATATTCACAAAAAGTACACTCAAATGGTTTTTCTCCCATAGTACTTCTTTATGAATTTTTAAACAATCTTGAGATTATAGGCATACTAAGGAAGTTCACTTAGTTTTTTCCTGTTCCTTCTAATGTTGTACTAAATTTTATCCATCAGTCTTAAATTCACTTAAAATGCATTTAAATCCTTCTCCAGTTTGTTCTTTATCATGACTTTAAACTATTGTTAAAAATATTGAATTCACCATAAGTGGAGTACAAGGAAAATATTTTTTATCCATGTAATATTTTCCAAGTTATTTTAAGACCAGTTTTGTCACAAAGTTGTATACTTAATAAGAATATTTGCTTTTTTTTACTTGTATAAATTTGTTCATTTTTAATAAACTTCTAATGGCATAAAACAATTTTTTGTTTCTGAATCATTTTGATAATCTTTATAATCATATACATTATGACACTAAAGTGATGGCACAAATAATGGACTACAAAAATTCTTTTTAATACCTGGTATATAATTTAGTATGTAATTCATTAAACATTTTAATTTTTTCTACATGTTTCTAAAAATCTTACAAAATTTAGTAATGTATATTTATACACCAAACAAAATACACCATTTCAAATGCATTTTTAAATATACTTGATTGTTCTTACTATAACTATCAAAATCTTAATAGCACAAGTGACCTACTACTGTTCTTTTTAAACCAAGATTGCTTATAAATTGTTTACTATTCTTAGATTACTTATTTTAAAATAAACATATTTCACTATATAGTTAGTGCCATTTTACAATACATTATATATTCTATAATGATTTCAACAAATCTTAAACCGAAATATCCACAGAATATGTATTTCTAAAATCCCGTTGACATTCCACTATAATAATATTAAATAAAAAGATACACTTTTATGTAAATATCTAATCTATTCTAATAATTGCATTTCCAATATTATAAATTTATAATTTGATACAAATAATAAATTAGACAGCTAATATAAAATCATCTTATTTTGTTAAATATACTTATTGGAAAATTTTTGATTTTAATTAATGATCAATATCTTATTGTTTGAAGTATAAATATTTGATGATAACAATTTTATAATACACTTATCTTCAAATACAATTTTTTTTCAAAATGAGTTGTTTTTCAATGTCTTGAACCTATACAAAATAAAATAAAAAATATATCAATATTAAACATATTGGTTTATATTATAATAGATGAGATGATAGAATATTTGTTAACAAAGATAGATTACTCAATTCAATAAATATTAAATCATGCTTTAAATGAATAATTTTATTAGGTGACTGATTTCATAAAACAACTGAGTTTTTTTATTTAATGCTCTGAGACTGATTGAAATAGATTTAATGTCCAATTACTAAGGGTAGAGTCAGTAGTCCCAGATTATTTAAAATACAATTTTTCTACAGTTTTGACTTGATTATTATCTAGAACAGTGATCTTCAACCCTTGGTCTCCAGGCAGCAGGAAAATTTCTAATAATAAAATAATAAGAGTTTAAACTTTTAAATAATATAAACAATTTTTATTTATTTTTTCATCTCATTTTTACCCAATTGAAAAAAAAAGAAACAGAAGGAAAACAAAATCTAATCAATCATACATAAATTAATTTGTTTTTTTAGTTATCACAGACGTTTATGGGGGTAAGGGGGTAGAATTAAATTTTTTATTACTTTTCTAAAAAAATTTAAAATTAAAAAAAAAAGTTTTTTATTATACAAACTCTCTCTATATAATTTCATCTATATTTAACGTTGTTTTGATCAGTTATAACAATTATGCTCATCTAAAGCTAAGCAGTTTACATCTTTAAGAAAATTTATCTGTAGACTTGCCGGTCTGCTAAACCTTATTCTTATTTTTCCCGGTCCGCAGGTGTGAAAAGGTTGAAGAGCACTGATTTAGAATATTTACATTTTGTTTTACATACATAAAGACAAAAAACGTTAATTTCATAAATAACTTTAGAAATTAAAAAAAAAAGGTATTAAAAATAAATTGCTATAATCAATTCTCAGAAAGTTGTACCTTTTCTATAATTTGTAATCTACATTAGTATTCATATAAATCTAAATTAACACATACTTTCAATTAAATACATAGAACATTTATATAATGATGGTGATTTCTAGAACTCTATTATCTTCAACAAATCGAATAAATACTGATAATTATTACAATCTTAAGACCTTCACCTTCAGCATCTTTTACAACTATCTGTGATCTTTCCTCCTTCAACACAAACATATCTCAGTTTAAACTAAAAATCATCATTATGTCTTAAATTTTTTCTTACAATATCAGAAATATATCAAATTTCTCTTTCCAAAACCACATATTTAAAAACAATATTACTAATCATTTGAACTTTATGTTCTTGAAATTTTTCACCTCCAACTTAATTCTATGTAGAAAACTTTTTACTAATTTGCAAAAAATCTATTATTAGAAATTTTGGGGAAAATAGATAACTATTAATTAGTCATCAAAATTAGCAAATGAAATCTAGACAAGCTCAGAAAAGTTATTGTTTTTTTGTGCCCGATTGTTTTGTGTCTTGGATTATTATATGTGCACTTAGACATTGTTTAAAATATGTTGAGGATTAACTCCCTCCCTTATATATACATATTTGGAATATTATACTAATATAAATATATATTGAAAGCATGTGTATGCAATAAGCTCAATTATTTGAAAACAAGGAAAACCAATTTGAAATAACATTATTAACTTGAAAATAAAATTTAGGTATCTAGATTTTAATTGTATAAAAGCACAATTCTGAAATGAATTTGTATTATTAAATAAGAAATATTTTTATAATCTGTTTTCTGTTTGTTTCCAATTATGAATCATGATCTGTTATCCTTTGTTTTAAAAAACCAGCTGTTGATAATAATATTATCAGCCTGTTGAGGGGGTTAGCTAAGCTGATGTTCAATAAACCCAATATTAAAATGGGATCAAAATAAAGTTTGAATAGAGATGCTTAAATTATTGTTCAAAAACACTTGATAATATAAAACTGCTTGGCTGTAAATTCACAGCTGAATATCTGTTGGCAAAAAATGAAGTAGAAAATTTCTGTAAAGATCATCATCAGACAGTTTATCTACATGCAAAAATGTTGGAATATTATAAATACTTTTACTATTTAAATATGCAATGGCTTCATGTTTATATGATTCAAATTTTATTAGAATGAAATGCTAAAAGTTCCAGTAGTCCATCTTTGGCCAGTGTTGTTACTAATTGAAGAAAGAAATGGCAATGTCTAGTCTTTAAGCAAAAAGCAAATTAGCATAACAAAAACCTGACTGCTCCATCTCAGCTCTATCTTTACCTATGTAAGTTACTCAAAAAAGAAATAAATCTATACTGATGCCTGATAATGACCAAACCAAAGTATGATAAAATCATAAATCCATCACAAAACTAATTACTGGAAATATCCGATATTTGTATGAAGTAAAAGTGTGCTCTATTTTGTTAATCTGTACACTCAACAACTGTTAAAAAAATCACATAGATTGAATTATTCATTTACAATCCAGTCAAAAAAATGTATATGAATAACTGGATTGATACTCATATAACTGCTGGCCAATGGGAAATCGAAACAATTTCGAAGATTGTTACGTCAGAATTATTCAAGTGTCAGTTTTATTTTTATATAACTACTTTTTGCTGACAAAAAATGAACAAAACTAAAGTCACTATTTCATTATAATATAAACTTATATATTTTTTCTTACAGTTGGTTAACCATTAATATATATCACTCTTCATTTATACTAAACCCCTCACTCTAAATATCGTCTGTTTGCCTAAAGTATGATGTATTTATATTATACTTCTTTTATTTTATTATCTAAACTCCAATTAAAGAATTGAATACATGTTATTATCATTATTCAAATATGTAATTGAAATCTTGATTGAGCATCTGGATAATAAAAATGTTTTGTGTGTGTTTATCTAATTCCATGTAAACTGTTATTACATAGTACTGCAGATGCCTTGACAAATGCTGTACCATCCATTGTTTGAAAGAATATAGAGATAATTTACATGTTACTATTATCAGGAAAAAAGTATTGTTATACACATTGTTCTTTCAACTTTCACATTGTTGCTTTATGCATCTTTCATTTAGACATTACATGAAGTTAATTGAGTAGTGAAATATTGCAAATAAGTTTCAGAAACCCCAAAGCTGTGATTTGGTGCTAACAGGATCTTTACTAAAAGGTATAAATGCAAATCTTGATTTCTAGTGGCTCTGATATGAGTCTTTAAACATAAACTAACAAATATTCTAGCTATGATGAGCATTAATATTACCGTTGTAGCATTAACATTATCAGTAATATCTTTCATTATTCTCATAATTTATCACTGTCAGTAGGCCATCATTTTATTCACTTGATATCAGTTACAATTAGCTGCAAATATGGCCTATTCAAATCATCACATGGTTACATTTAAACCACATTTTGCAATTAACTCTACCACATCCACTCAACTTCATATATGATGGAAATATGAGAATAAACTTTAACCTTGAGAAGAATAAGGCAACATTGTACAATAGAAAATGAAATGCAAAAATGGAAAAGGGTTGAAAATAGTATGGAACAGCAATGTTAAAAAAAGTTTAAACCAACACACATGCTAGGAAAAAATGAGACTGGAAATAGAAAGGAATTATGTGTTGTTGTGAAGGTGAGAGATGGAATCGACAATCATTGATACTTATATATATAAATATTTTTGAATACTAGTTTTGTGATAAATTAAAACGAAGCTAAAGAAAAAATGCAAGCTTAAAAACTGAAAGAAAACACTGGAAAGTTAACTAAAGACATTTATCACAGAAAAAGCAATTGATGAGATTAATGGCATAAATGGGGGAAAAAATGAATGGCCAAATAGAAAACAGTAAAAGCCAAATAAAATATGAAAAATGGTTGAAGGTAATAAATGTCAAATAGAAAACATGGCTTGTTAAAGAAATAAATTTAAAAACAATTAAAACAAGATAAACAAAAATTATGAGAGAGTAAATTGTGGAGCTTGAATCACAGGATGAAAATTAATGAAGAGATCAAAAAGAATAGCAAATGAACCTAGATATGAAAAACAATAAAATTAATAGACATAAACAACATCTAAAATTGTTGAAGTTCAGTAGGCAAAAAAGGATACAAATTAGGGCTGATCAGTAAAAAAGGGTAAATTAAATGGATAGAGACTGACCACAGACAAAATGGCTGTGATCATTACATCAATGCAAATAAATAAAAGAATGTTGAACAAAAATATGGCCCCTTAATTAATAAGTCATATACTTGGTATAATAAACAAGTTTTGAAAATTAGGACTTTTTCAGGCAATGCAGGTAAAGCATCTATCCAATATGTAAGCATCCTGAAAAGATATTTCACTGTAAATGTGATGATAGAAAAGGCAAAGCTATATACAGCCTGTAGTCATTTGCTGGAAGTATCACAAGCACACTGGGATTCCTTGTTCACCCACTGTAGATATTTTAATAAATTGAAACAGGCATTATTAAACTGCTACTAAGGTGAGAATTACAGGTAAGGTATCCCGAGAAAAATGTCCATGTGGTGAACCTCATACTCCATTGGTCAGGAAACCAAGAAAGTAGAGAGGACAACAGCTAATCATTATAAATTTGAACCAATAGGACAAACAGCCAAGTTTATTATTTGGGGGTTGAAAAGAATGCAAAAAAATGATATGAAAACAAATCTGAACTTTTTGCCAAAAATTCATAACTCAATGCAACAAGACATAATACAGTTTGTGAAGGACTTTTTATCCAGTAAACAAATAATTGTATTGAAACACTCAAACAACTCTTTGAATTGAGTGCCAATGACTTTTCATCTTTACTAAACATAAAGGAAATATTGAAAGGAAAAGTTTTGATGACATACAGGACAACCAAAAGTAATATGATGACAGTACTTATGATCACTCTGGAAAAAGAATTCCAAAATTGTTTTAAAAGATAGAGTAGACATGATTGGTGCATACCTTTCCAAAAGAGTACATCAAGATTGATAATACTATTCAGCAATGAGATATGCAATACTTTTTCTAGACATAGTTCCTGAACTTAATTCTCAAACTTTATATACTGAGAAATGTCAGTATAAGTCTGGTTTTACCTAAATCGATTTTACGAATATAGATAACTGCATGTATAAAAAAATTAAGCTGAAAACTATTTGTAACTCACTATCAGATCATGACTGAGCATCCTAGAATGAACATTCTGGTGTTTAGGCATTTTTTTCTTGCATTATTACCTACATTACCAGCAATCTAATTATTAAAATAATTTTATTTATGTTTGTAATTTTTTATTCCAAGCATCTTCATAAAAACTAAAAGAAAATAAATAAATACAAAAAACTTCAGCGGTGAGTAAAGAGAATTTTAAAATGATTTGTAATAAAAAAATTTATTTCTGTTGTCCAAGTAAAAAAAAACAAAAAAAAAAACAAAGAGAATGAGTGTACCATATTAAGAAAAAAGATAGTTTTAGAAGAATATTTACATTTCTTATTAATAAAATTAATATGATGGTTTATATTAATTAAGTACCAATTAAAAAAAAAGATTCTCTGACTGATAATTCATTCATAATTTATAGAGCAGAAAGATATTATTTTATATAATAGTTTTAAATATTCTTATTAAGTGCAATGTCAGCATGTAATACTTAAATAAGACTATAACCTTAGTACATGGACCCTGAGTGCTTAATTTATTACAAGAGAGACCTCTACAAATCTAAATGCAAGATTCGACTTTATAAAGATAAGAGTGGCCATTCTTATCTTCAATCTATTTTTCTAATTATATAGACAAATCTAAAACATTTTCATTTGGGAGTGTGAAGCTAATAAATTCTTCACTGACAAAGTCCACTATTTCTGTTAAACATCTAACAACATCTGCCACATATTTTGATTTCCAAGAGTTTACAAATAGATCATTTTGGGGTGAACTTTTTTAGAACTTTCTATATTTGTAGTCAAAGAGATAAGAATTTTTCTTAAACAAGATGATAATAATTTGCCAGGTAAAACTCCTACTCTAAATCTAATTCAAAGGCAATTTATTATCGATTGTTCTGCCTAATAAAAGATATCCAATCTGCTAAATATACCATCATGGATTACTTTCCAAATGTCAAAAGCATTGTAATTAAAGAATAAAAAAATTGTTTCATGTGTACACAATCCCATGGCAACATTTAATGGAGAAATGACAAAAAACATGAGATCCATAATAATAAAAATATATACCATCCTAAAGAATTATAATCAGCAAGACAAAAGAAAATGAGAAAAAAAAACATAGCAGTAAGATAAGAAGACTACCATAAACTAGTCTTTGATTAATCAACATCATATTCTATAATGCTCAAAAAGAAATCTTAGTTAAATAATCCTTATTGGTTATTAGCAGTTAGTCCTTATACGTAAAACTCATTACTTTATTACATGATTCACAATATATGTAAGGTCATGAATTTGAATATTATACAAACATGTTTTAAAATCAATGTCATTAAATAATTTGATTTTAAATAATGCAGTGGAATTATTTCTATATAAAAACATTACTGTATAAAACTTTTTTCCTTAATGTTTAAGTTCCATTACCCATAGGATATTATAAATAAAAAAACAATTATTTTGGACAAGATCTTCATTTGAAATAACTCAATTTTTCAGTTCAATTTTATGATATGCCCAGTTCAGTAAAGAGTAATAGTATAATACATCCATATAAGCTAAAGTAAAGATGAAATAATCCATATATTTAATATATTAAAAATAAAAACTTACATAAACTACTAAAAATAATAATTAGAGGGAGAAGATTAATAATGGAAGGAATGCAAAATGCAATATCATTTAATCAAGATATTATATTAAAAATAAATAAAAAGAACATTTCCTATAGATTAGACATGGACAAAACTAAATATTTCGAAAACAGCAGTCTTAAAATAAAAAATAAAGACATTTCTAGATAAACATAATTATAAAAAACCATTATAAAAGTGATTAAGTTGCAAGCCAAGGAATAGGCCAGTGCATCAAAAGTGAGCAAACCCCTAAAGAGAAAAACTTGGGCAAGACTCATTACCCAATGGCATATTATACCATTTATAACTTTCTTAAAACACTTTAACAATACTATTTTTTATATCAAAACTTTATTCTAACAGTTTCGATTGTCCTGCAGTAATCATCAGAACTACAATACTCAAATATATAATTATATATAATAAAGTTTTGATATAAAAATTAGTATTGTTAAAGTGTTTAAGAAAGTTGTAAATAGTATGATATGTAAAAGTAGAAATCAATACATAGGAAAAAGAAGAAGAAAATTATATAACCCAGTGACATCAGCTGTAGATCATAAGTTAGACATAGGAATATTTAAAGAGGTCATAAGTAAGATGTAAAAACATTTAAAGACCACCTCAGCCTTAAGTATGGTTTTAGTAAGCTTTCAGCAGAACTGTAAATTTGTAATTAGTAATCTATTAATATTGTACTATAAATCAAATTTTATATGTAATAAAATTATCAATATTTAACCTTACAATATTAAATTTTTTGATTTCCATTTGGATTCATTGTTTTGAGTCTATCATTGTAATTTTAATAATGAGGGCATATGAACTGAGGGGAATTATACAAAACATTAAATTACAATAAGAAAGTAGACAGCATTCTTGCTGAAAATGGAAAAGAAATCGTTAACGTAGAATAGAATATAAAAACATAGATGACCAGTATCAGCATCTTTCAGTGGCACATCTACACAAGGAGTATGGTGTTGTATTACTTATAATATAAAAGATGACATTGTTAGCTTTTTGTGGGATTCTAAAATAATTGAAATTAGAAATCGAACTTTTTAAATATGAAGTCCTCCAAAATGTATCCTATGCAGAATTTGTCCAATGAAATGAGCAATCATTTTATCCCTAAATTGTCTAAACATATAATTTTCTTTCATTTATATAATAGATCGCAAATGAAGAAAAAATATAGAAATTTTAATGTTCTCTTACAGACTTTGCAAAGAATTGTAGGTATGGAGATTTCTTGAAGGAAGCTTTGTTGAAACAATTTCTATGTAATATGGATACTGAACTACAACAGCAAATACTGTCATATTTGACTTTCCATATGTGAAAATTGTCAAAAGATGCATTGAGTACAAATTAATTTTAAGTCCTGTAAACAGGTTTTATCAATCCAGTGCAGCAAAAATCCCAGCAAATAACAATTCTAAGAGTAAGCAAATCTGAAAAACTGCAAAGGTAAAATTAGAATGCCAACACTGCAGAACTTCAGAGCATGACACAAAAGTGTGAATGGAAAAGTGCAAATGTAAAAGTTGTGGAAACAAATGACACCCACCCAAAGTTTATCATACTAGGTAAAATTATCCAAAAGTAAAATTAGATAAAGTGAATGTAGCAGTGAAATCAATAAGATTCAGTACAAATCTGTAAGAAAACTATAGCAAGGAAAACAGACGGAGGAACTGGATGATCCTCATATTCCAGACAGTGAAATAAATTAACTAAATGTATGGGAAAAAACCCTAAGTTAGCAAAAACATAAAGTTAAAAAGACAATCGGAACTCTCATTGTTATCATCACTGCTATTAAAAATAACAATCAAGATTAATAACTGTTGAAATAAGTTAAATTTACTTATAAAAGACAGTTTAATTCCACATTAGTGGAGAATGATTTGCTCCCAGATTCATAACCATCAATAAAACCAATACTAAAGGCAGAATATAAACTAAGTTCTTTAAATTAATTGGGTCTAAACAGGAAGAGATTAATATTATACCTGTTGAGATCAAGTTTTGAGAGGGAATAAAACCTATTCATTTGTAATCTGTGAAAGATATCCTACAAAGACAATGCAAAAGTCAAAGAAGTGTTAGATATCTAATAAAAAAAGAGGTCCTGATAGTGAAAATTCAGAATGGATCACTTCCATACTTATTATTGCAATTCTGTATATATTTGGACTATTAGATAACTAACAAAGCAGATAAAAGCCTTTACCCTAATAGTGAGTTTGGATGGGTAACATTTTTATTCAAAACTGGACTTGAACACTGCTTTTAACTACATATCAGACAAAATGACAAATGTGCTGACTGTTACAATCATAAGAAGTTGTTCAAATACAATTGTATTTCCATTGGAATAACAATAGCCTGAATCACTGGGGAATTTCTCCATATTTTTACATTCTAATAATAATTAATTCAGGAAAATTTTAATGTAATAGAATAAATAATATATGTGAATGACCCTCAAAATTTGAAACTAATGCATTTGAAATGCAAGAAAATTACATTTCTGTAACATATTATTACAAGTGCAAGGCAAAGACCGGACCTAAAAAAGGTTAAAATAATCAATAATACTCAGAGACCAAAAAATGTAAAAGAATTGTAGGGTTTTTTTTGGAGAATTTTTGCATCCTTATATGATTTGCATCAGTCAGCAGTGGATTGAAAAGAAACAAGAGAATGTTTCTCAAAAGATAAAAACATTGTTGGCATTTAGCTACCTATTGGTTCATTTTGATAATACTTTTGACTTAACCTTAAAAGTTGGACATAATTGTAATAGTTGATGTGTCACATTACAGCATTGGAACCAGAACTTAGTCACACTTTAGAAAATAGATAACTATCCAATAGCATTTGTGTCTGGACAGTGTCAAAGAATGAAAAAAAACATAATCACCTGATCACTAACCACTATTAGGAAGACTTACAAAATGAAGGCACTACTGAATCATTTAAGCTCTAGATTGAATTGCTAATATAATCTGTTATCAGAGTACAATTATGAATTACAACTTAGAAAAGACATAAAATATGCTGACGTTATCTCATATATTGAATATAACAAAAAAAGTAGCAAGGTAGCACTGATTTATATAAACTAATGAGAGTCATAATTGATAAGTGTAAAATTCTAGCACTTTGGACTAAAGCCACTACAATCTCTCAGATGCTTATGAATTAGATAAATTGCTCATTAAATACTGTAGTCTAAAAGTGTTGATAGGAGCAACTATCAATTGATCAAGAATATACAATAATTGGCAATAAAACATTTCCCGAGATGAACTAAGGTTTTACTCCACAAAGATTGTCTTGTCATAAAGCTAAAGCATTAGCATATAGCTGTAGGCTTAACATTGATATAAAAATTGAAGTGTACATAAAAAATGCAAATCATGTCAAAAACTGATAGTGCGCATGGCCTATGAAAGCCATTCCAGGTCATTCTTCATGGTTCAATGTGAATGGAATATAGACTAGTAAAAATAGTAGTTCAGCTGAAAATGTTCACATATTACAATAAGTTTGGATCACCAAAAATGTTGCTATCAGATAATGTTGAGAAATTTCTTCCCTTGAATTTAAAGCCTTCACAATCAAGTGGGAAGTGAAACATATTTATATACTACCACATCATCCTGAATCAAACAGAATTGAAGAGAAAGCTATTCAGCAATTGAAGCAAAATATAAATAGCATTGCAATAACATGCAAGAAGTTATGAATTTTATGATGCTTCAATAGCACATTAGGCAATTCAAATAATTCTCAGTATTCATTTCTATTATGTTGATGATAACAAAGGCAACTGGATACATACGAACCCTGTCTATAACACTATCACTTGGTGAATAAATTTACTATACTGAAGTTCTGGAGAAAGTTGACTGATAAAAAGCAAAACAATGCCGCAAACATACGAATGGAAAATAGTGATAAAGAAATGGCTGCCCATTTCTTTAGGACTGTATGTGTGATTCTGATGGGGACAATGCTCTGGCTCAATTAAGGTCAATAATGGAATATGTATTAGCTATTCGCACACACATACATTTAGCCAATTAAAAATGCCTATACTATATCACAATACAAAATTCCAAAACACGTAATCAGGTTGTTAAAGAAAAGTTTTAGATAATAGAAAAATATTATTTGTAAGACAACAGCTTTGATATATTGTAAAGGACACACATGTCCATTACATTATTTTAAAAAAAAAAAATTGAAGTATAAATGTTCGCAAATAAAAGTTAGAATTAAAAATTGAAAAAACTAAAAGTTTGCAAAAACATATATATAAGTCACACAGATGAAAAATTATTAAAAGAAAACTTTATTACAAAAAAAAAAGGTATTTTAAAACTAAATTTTAAGCAAAAACTTAAAGACAAAAATAAATAAAGAAATATATCTTTAAGAATGTACTATAATTAAATTACTTTTTATTGTGTTAAAACTCAAAATGGAAATGATTGTTGTTTTTAATTAATCTAAAGTAAGCGAGCCCTTGGGGCAAATTTATAATTAAAGGTCAGATAGATAAATTTTTTTAATAAATATTGCATCACCCGCTTGTGGAAGGTCAACCAATGCTTGGACCCTGATGAAGACCACTGGAGGTGAATCCAGAGGATTAATATAAAAAGAAAAAAAAATCAAATTAAGAAGTCCCAGCTTGGGTTTTTGAGGATGGGGGGGGGAGATGGACTTTTCACACTCTTACCATTTTCAAAGGAAGAGACTGTTGAAATATGAATGGCGCTACTGTAGACCTCAAATCATATGGGTCCTGCAATAAAAGTTCCAGGATTGAACCAGCTAAGGCAATCTTGGGATTGATAACTATGGCATGAACAACAGACTGGTTTTCCCTGAAATTATGAATAATAAAAGACTTTGCGGGAATTGGCACAAAGAAACATGGAGCTCCTTTAATGTAATGTATAAAAGATAAATTATGAACTCTGATTATTATAAATCTTTACTACATGATCTTTAAATCCCTTCTTAAATGATTAAAGCCTAACCAATGTTTAAATCATGAACTCTTATCTGATCAACATAGAAGGTTAAATCAATTATTAATATTTCAAATATAATTGTAAACCAATCATTTCTATTAGTTTATTTCTTATAATTAATAAGTATAAGCGTTAGTTAAATTAAATGTTATGTATTAAATGTATATGTATGCATGCACGTCCACACTTGGCATCCATCGGTAAATATAACATCTCATGTTGAGTGTCTTAATGTATTTGCCTAAGCCCCCCCTATAAGTTTATATTTGTGAATGTGACACCTCATGATGAGTGTCTCAAGGAACTCAATAAGAGTCTAACCTTTTTATGCATTCCAATTAATAATAGAACTAGAATAATTTGTGATGGACGGTTGTTGTTGCATATATATATATACATGTACATGCTCATTAGCTTTTAAAATATTAAAGCTTAAAATTTAAAACTGGACGTAAATGGCTGCATGGATTCCTAAGTTTTTAGGTGCGTAATCTATGTAGCGTATTTTCGTCTATCAAAATATTAAAATGTATAAATAAGAATCTCCATCTGTGTGAACTAAAACTTAAATATAATTTAAAAACCAAACTAATAATATTTATTCCTCAAATTCAACTTTATATATGTGTGACAATAAATGTTTTTGCATATTATTACTGGCAGTAGTTTATTTATTTTTACCCTTTTCATTCTTAAATATATATATTAAGAATTTAGATTATAAAGCTTAGCTACTCTGTGAGCTAGCGCCATGGGCTAACGGTTTATAAAAAAATGGGATCTTACCAATATGTATATTGCCTACTATATAAAATTTTCCAAGTTCAAATGGCCTGGTGGCGCCTTGTACGGCAGATAGTGGAAGAGTCCTTTAATCCCCGACCGTTATAATATAAAATACTTTGTTTAAAAGGTGATTAAGCCAAACCCGGAAAAAGGTCAGCACATCAAACTAGAAGAAAAACCTAAAGGAAGAACCACGATAGGTTTTAACCCCTACTGACATCCAACACTACAAATGGGATCAAACGATATTTTACAGACTACTTCGCTCATACTAAGTTTTCGGACAGAAGCCCAACATTTTTACTATAAGTTAAATATTCTTTCAAATTTACATTTATTGAATTATTATTTAAGCTTACTGTATTAAATAATTGTATTAATTAAACTATGTTCTGATGGCGTCTTATTTATTTATGATTACAATGGGATTCTTAATTTTCAAGTCCCGATTCCACTTTGTTAGAAGAGTCCGAACATACAACTTTTAATTGTTGGCCGAGAGGTCATGGCAGCCGCCTTGCAAGCAAGTAGTTGGTTGCAGACGGTTGTGGGTTCGCGTTCCGGCCGGTGCTATGACATATGAAAAAAAAATTTGAAAAAAGACAACTATTTTCACTTTTTCTTCTTCGTTTAATACTTTTAAAAATTATCTTCATTTTCCATTTTATTTTAATCTTTACTCAAATCAATTTCTTTTCAAATTTTTAAAACATTAAAGACCAAACCTGCAGAGAAATTGAGCATCACGTGATTACTAACGTTCACGGCAATAATCTGTCTCGTTTAGTTGCCCTATCTAGATAATAAACAGCTACATTGTAGCTTCGTATAATTTTAAAACGTAAATATTAATAACTTAAATATTTACATTAAAAGACATCAGGTACGTAGTTACAATATTTATATAAATTTAAGCCTACAATTTAAATATCTCAATAAAAGCAATAAGGTTGACTCACATAATTAAATTATCCGAAATAAACACAATAAATATTATTATATAGCATTAAATATACTTAAAACTTAATGAGAATCTGGTACGAGAATCTTACCATTGTTATTATTTTTCTAAAGACGAAAATAGCGGTAATAAGGTTAAGCAAAATTGTTAAATTACTCCACCCATCTATGCTTCTAGGATAAGAGCGAAATCTAGAAATGTAATTTGCTTCCTTGGCCCTCTATTGGGAGATTTTGCTAACATTTTTTGTTTAAAGTTTTAAAATTCACGTGTATTGTTTTTTTAATATTTTAATTTCAAAAAAATTGTAAAGACATCAGGATAAACGAATAAGCTAGTATTTCAAAATACGATAAACTCCCCATTGATAAGCTCGCACTGTACTCTTGGCGATGATAATTCGAGAAAATATTATGAATGAGTAAAAATTTAATTTTTTGGGAATGTTTACGAGTTTTTATTTATGCATAACCTTAAGACTATGCGCCTGAAAAAAACGACAGTAGGAATCTCTGTAAATCTTTAACACAAGATTTATTTAAAAGACAAGAGCGGCAAATAATGTAATTTATCTGAGTTTTGACTCTTTATAAACAGCTTTACCCCTTATTGTTTTTTTAAAATACTTTAGAATTTTCACACCCATACAAGTTTATATACTTGATTGTAGCACTAATCTTGTGTTAAAGATACTGTCGTTTTTTCAGGCGCATAGTCTTAAGGTTATAACCTTAATAAATATTACTTTAAATAACGAGTATGCGCTTTATAAATATAATTATTACAATTTTATTTATGCATAGTAATTTGATAATTATTAGAAATCAAAATATATTTTATTACATATTTATTTTCTACAAAAATTATTATTTTTAAATATAAAAGATTATATTTCACTGACTAACATTAGCATGAAAATTACAGTCGCACGAAATACCATCTTTCTAGAAAATCTCGTCATTCAGAATCTTAAGCTGAATTTACTTCATTTATATCTTTAGTCAGAAAATATATTTACTCCCTCCAATGTACTGCAGCAAAAAAAATCATTAATAGCAAATATATTTTAAAAACACATTGTTTTTACATCTATTTACAATATAAAAATTTATTTAAAAATTTGATTTGCATAAGATCTTTTTCGTTGCCTTCAAAAAAATCATTTATTATATCACTTTAATCAGGATTTAACATAAAAATAGTTGTAAATGTAATTATGTAAGAGATTTGAACACAAACTTTTAAGCTCCCTTCAGCCATATGTTCCATCCCATTCAACCAATACACATGACAACACACATAAAAAAACATCTCCAATATATTGTAAGTAAAACGCGCTTTCTTCGTTTACCACACTTTATATCTATTATATACATCACGTTTATATTATATATACTATCAGCTAGTTATTGAGATTTGACTTTTGATCGAGCATTTCTTTCCAGAGGGTGAATAGACATGCGTACGCATTTATCATATTAATAGCTCCGACCATCCCCTCCCGTACGAAATTTTCCCATGTTTTGAGTCATCCTTCCCTTTTGGTGAAGTTTTCCTAATATTCGGTCATTCAAGGGTAAGGAAAAGGAATTCGGCTGCTAAATACAAACATGGATGTACGTAAGTTAATCCAATTCAGTCACCTCCCAAACTTAACTAACTCAAATTGCGCAAATGTCCGCGTTTATGGGCTATGCCCAAGCGCCAAGCTTGCTATTTAACAAGAACCGCGGAATTCGCTAACAATAAATTAACTCAATAAATTGTAATACTTTTGCCCGGTTTATACTAGCTCAGGGGTGGTGGCGTGACCCGCCGGAGAAGAAACGGCAGGTGAATTAAAATCTCTCTTTCCCTTTCTTTTACCGTAATCTAACACATAAACATATATCAACACGCACTCTTAGGAGTCATAATGGAATTTATTCAAAACATACGACACGTATCCTAAACAAACAAATATATATATAATAAAATGTAAGAGACAAATAAACGAACAAAAAATATATATATATAAAGTTTGTTTTGTTAAATTTAAAATCTATTTATGTTTATTTGAATAAAATTATAAAGTGGCACACACACACGTGTATATGACATAATATTCTGTTTACAGGATATCGTAGTTAAAGAATAAAATCTATTAAGCAAAATACGTATAAAGTTATTACACTATTTGATTTTGTGTATTTAAAGATTGGGAATAATAGCAAATATATTTACCGCTGTTTTGATAAGTCTTCGTAATTAAATTAAATATCCCCGAGTGCATTCTTTTATTTCTATTCTAATTCCTTGGGTGAACGTGGATAAAATCGAGTCCATTTGGTCTTTTAATTCTGTGTTCTAATTAAGAAGTTCATCGTTCCATGATAGATCCGTGGAATGGCGGACGTCAGGCGCAGGATTCATTTGTCGTGTTTTTTCTCTCTTTTTTTTTATATAACATTTAGGGCAATCTGTCTCTTAATATCTTGCGTGGCCTCAAAGGTACAGGAGCTGGAGTCTAACATAGTCCCCCAGCACGATGAGAACTTTACCCCATGCGTTTCATGGAGTTTCCTTTATATCTTTTTGGTCAAAATTATTTTTATAAATCTCTTCTTTTGCCACGTATTGCCTTCTGCCTTCTTTCTGCAATAATCTATAGCCAACTGCCCCAAAACAAAATGTCCTCCCTCTCAACAATGTTTAGCAAAAAAATCTTTTTACTCAATACGTGAACAAAAGAAAAAACACTTAGCAACTTTTTTTTTCATATGTTACCACTTAGCAATTTGGTCTTACTTTTGCTATTTTGGAAATTCTCTCTAATTACGCTTTGTTGTTTACCTCGATAATTAGACAATAGAATCCTCAAGAATTTAATTTTTTAATGGACATTCCCCCTGTTCTTTTCTTTTAGTTAACACAAAAATCATTTCCATAAAGTTTTGAAGTTTGATAATATTATAATTTAAATAAAAATCCCAACTATTAATTATAATACGTTTCAATAACAATACAGTCCGTTCGACTAATTGATTCGTGGAAGGTAAATAAAATTCCTTTCTTTTTTTTCTTCATATTTTAAAATCTCTTGATTTTATTCATTTTTTTTATCCCCTTCAACACAATATTTATCAATATACACGTATGCCACAAAATAAGAATAAAATAAGTGAGAGAAAGAAAGTAAAATATATACATTAATATTAGTAACCCATCACCGCTACTATTATTATTTTCTTAACTATATATGTGTAGCTACATGGTCCTTTCCAAATACACAACTCATGAAACAAAACACACACATACATAACCTAATTTACTTCCTTGTAACAGGGTTTGAACCCAGTTCCTGTTACAATTTGTATTTTGTGCTAAAACAGCACTCAGTTGGTTCAGATCATTTCACACACATATATAATCAGTGCCCAGTTTATATTATGATCACAAATCCTCAAACTTTAATGAACAGGTTTCAATCTACTCCACCCTCAATCTCTTCACCCATCCATACCACTGAAAATCTGATGGAAAGCCCAAATCCCTTGTTGATGCCAATATTGTCATGCCTATATTGCCTTTAAGATATGAATGGCTGACGATTTGGAATAGTTTGAAGCCTGTCTATTAGTTTGAGGATTTCTATCTTAATATAAACAGAACTGATTGTATATGTGAGAAAAATGATGATCATGACCAACTGATAAGTGACAGTTCAGCACAAAATCCATACATTGGAAATCATTTATCTTTTTTACTAATATGGAACATATGGCTGAAGAGTTTTTGAAAGTTTGTGTTCAAATTTGTTACATAATTACATCTAAAACTTCATTCAGTCTGTCTTCTGCACATTCCTCTTGTATTTATTTGGATGTTCTATATATGACAGGTTTGAGTGACTTAAAGTACCCATGAGCATAACATTGACATCAACAAGGGATTTTGACTTTCCACCATGATTTTCAATGGTATAGATTGCTGAAGATTTGGAGTGGAGTAGATTGAAGCCTGTCTATTAGAGTTTGAGGATTTGCTATTTTAATATAAAGTGAGCACTGATTATATATATGGTTGGGAGATGATCTGGATCAACTGATGAGTGCTGGTTTAGCATGAAATCTGTATGTTGAAGACCATTTATATTTTTCACATGTGTATTAATTATATGAGGTGGAATGGATATCTGAATGGAAGTTGAAAGTTTGTGTTCAAATATTTTATATAATTACATCTAAAATTCCAAGTATATAAATTATATTTATATTCAATCAAATATTAAAAAGTATTAATAAATGAAGGCTAAATAATTTCTGAATACTGAGTTTTTTAGAGAACAACTTTTAGCGATTCATTAATATACTAAAGAAAAGTTTGCAGTTCTGATATTTAGAGAAAAAATGTTATAATTATCAGCAAATATTAATTGTCAGTTTAATCAAATCTTCCAATTTTAAAACTTACCTATAAAAATTCATAATTGATCAATATCTTTAGGATGACTAGCTGCAATATTTTAAATTTGTTATCTTTATTTCATGATAATAATTTTCATTTCTTTTAATGATATATTAGCTTTATAAATATATATTTTGAATACAAAAAATGAACATAAACAAATACTGTACTTTATTTCACAAATTTATTCAAACCATTACAAAAAGTACTTAAAAATTTCTTTTCTTAACACAGTATGCATACGAATGATTAAAATGGCATAGCAGACATAAGTTGTCCCTATACAAAAACTAATATTTGGTTCTCTTTAAGCTGTCTATACAGGTTTCTTCTATCACTTGTCTTCAGATGACAGTTATGCTCACATCTCATAAACAGTAAACCTACACATTAAAATTTTTTATGGTGAGGTAAGGTATGTCTCCACATAACAAGCCCTAATTCAGAGATAGTATTAGAGGCAGTTTGGAGGCAAAATCAATCATGTTTTCACTAGAACATTCAGTATATAATTAAGGATTTAGTGAATTTTTATTTCCCAATAGGAAAAAAAGTTGATGTTATTTCTAATAACATTAATTAAATGCAATTTTTTGTTGTTTATGAAAATCTTTAAATTCAACATTTGGCAGAATTTACAATACTCACATCAAAAAATCTAGTGTTAATAAAGGAAAAAATATCCTCAAATGATATTTCTCATTAAATTCCTTTTCAGTAGTACTTGGTTTTGCAAACCAGATATGTATCAATGATTTTAAATAGATTTTGTAATGTTATATACAGTTTTATAAAAAAATGATCCATTTTTCATTTACTATATAATTCATATTATACCTGGGTCTCGTTTTATGCGGATTATTTTAATGTGATTTTGAAGTTATGTAATTCATGTTTCTTCTTAATATATTTCATATTTCACTATATTTATTAGATATTAAAAAATTGAAATTATTAATAACTTATTTTGACTTGAAATACTTTTTTTTTCAAAAATATGTTATATTAGCAGCTAACGAAAATATGGCCTGAAGCTGTATTTAGTATCTTAGCTTCTATGTAAATAATCTACTTATACTAATGAGTAAATAATAATAATAGATTTATACATACGTTTAAAAATATTGCAATAAATATTCAAAAATTTTAAACTTTTAAAATGTATTTTGTTAGATATAAGAAATATTTTTTTAGAAATTTTTTTAAAATAAATAATAACGAAAATTTTATTGATTTTATAAACTGAAAATAATCTTTCTAATGATAATGTATAATCTTTTTGTTTTGATTGCGATCACATTAACACAGCACAAGACTGAAAGTGGTGCTAGTTGTACATCACATCGTTAATCTGATTTCTCACCAGTTCACAAACAAAATCATATTGTTAAATAGTGGTAATGATTAAAATATGTATAAAAAAATATAAAATTAAATACTGTAGTTAATAAAAAAAGTTTGTCTTGTATTATTTTTTTTTAAATATTTGAAATTTTTTATTAGTCATACTTTATTTCCTTATTTTTTAATGCAAATTTTAAAGTAATTTTTCCTTATTGCTTTGCTTTTATGCTGATTTGTGAAAATTACAGATCCTACCTCCCATTTTCCAAGATAAGTTAAGTCTATTTTTGTGTGATTTCTTTTGTGTGTGTTTTCTGAGGAGCCTATCTACTGCATAAAACAAGATCCAGGTGTACATTCATTACATTTTAAATCAATCAACTATATATGCATTCAAAGCTTACAGTTCCAATTGTACAAGTATTCATCAGAAGTACAAAATGTATAAAGGCATTATATATACTGAATTATAACTGAATAGTCTATATTAGACTATGGTTATGTTCTTAGAATTAGGGTTTAAAATACCCTCACCTTCATTATCCATAAACAATATAACGAGGGTGCATTGCTTTCTTTCAACAAACATTTTGAATTTTTTTTTAATATAATTAATTTGTTTTGATTATTTTGGCAAGATTTATAATAGAACTTTGGTAATTTTAAAAAATAAGCTATGAATCATTAGCAAATATCTACTTATTAAAGTCAGGTGAATTTTAATGTGTAAATTTATTACCATAAACTACAATAAAATAGTGTTAACACTACAATGCAATAAAGATGCATTATAAATTATTATTAAAATTTGAGTATATAAATTTATGTTCCTACTTTTTCTAAAAAGTTATCATAGATTATTAATACAATTTTAGTTAGCACTATCTATCTCTTCACATTACTAATCCAGTCTGCTTAACAGTAATTTAACCTTAATTTTTACAAAAACCAGTCTCTGAAATGAATCCACTAAGATTTTATTAAATAACAAGTCTAAAATTTTTTGACAGCAGTCTTTTATTATGCCTATGTAAGCACTAGAATTATATGCATTCAACTCTATGCAAAAATGAGTTTTAACATGAGGCAATTAAATTAAAACCTTCAGGTTGAAGAATAGACTCCATTCAATTAAAATGGAAGAAGCCATTTTGCTCTTATATGCAAAAATTTACTTCATTCCTATGAAATGTTCAAATATATAATTCCTTAAAAACATAACAATTAAGATAACTCTTTAATGCAGTGCTGTATTCCACTTCTAGTGTCTGGTCACTATTAATCACTGCTAGAATAGGCAATATTTTTAAAACTGCAGTGGATTATCTGAAGATAAAAAAATTACACCTCAAAATAGTAAAATAGCAAGGTTTACAACCTCCTGTTTAGTAAAATGTTTATTTTCATGAGTTTCCCAATCATTTTTAACAATTGCCTTGTAATCACACAATCGGCAAGTAAATACTTCATTAATAATTAGAGATGTTTCGGTTGTATTTTTTAAGTTATTATAAAAAAGCACTTTGTTTTCAGAGAAAGTGGGACTTACAAATTTATCTTTTACATTTATGCTGTCATGAATTTTAAAATTATCTTCACTTGAGGTTTCAAATCCACATGAATTGCACTGAAAAGAATGTTCTAATGTCTGGGTTTTTAAATGATTTTTGTTAAAATTCTTGAAATTACATAAAGTGCATTGAAAAATTATTTTTCTTGTATGCATTCTTTTGTGATATCTCATAATACTTTTATCAGAAGTCTCAAATTCTGACGAACTGGACATATGACTTTTTTTATGATTCATTAAAGAACTTTTACTTACAGCCTTGACACCACACAAACTACATTGAAAAGACATTTTTTTATGTATTGTTTCATGCATTTTTAAACAACGTTTTGATGCAGTTTTAAATGCACACAAATTACATTGATACGACTTTTCTCCTGTATGTATCCTTTCATGTACCGATAAATTACTTTTATCAGCAGTCTTATATTCACAGAAACTACATGAAAATGGTTTTTCACCCGTATGTGTTCTTTCATGCAGTTTTAAACGCCCTTTCTGCACACATTTGTATGCACACAATTTACATTGGAAAGGTTTTTCTCCTGTATGTGTTCTTCCATGCAGTTTTAAACTACTTTGATCTACAGTTTTATATTCACATAAACTGCATTGAAAAGGTTTTTCTCCTGTATGAATCCTTTCATGCAGTCCCAAACTACTTTTAACTGCAGTCTTATATTCACACAAACCACATTGAAAAGGTTTTTCACCTGTATGTATTCTTTCATGTCTAGTTAAGCTACTTTTACTTGCTGTCTTATAGTCACAGAATTTACATTGAAAAGGTTTTTCTCCAGAATGCATCTTTTCATGTATTGATAAGCTATTTTGAAAAGACTTTTCTCCTGTATGTGATTTTTTGTGCCTTCCCAGAGAACTTTTACGTGCAGTCTTATATTCACACAAACTACAGTGAAAAGGTTTTTCTCCTGTATGTGTTTTTTCATGCCGACGCAGCATACTCATACGTGCAGTTTTAAATGCACACAAACTACATTGATAGGGTTTCTCTCCTGTATGTATCCTTTCATGTACTAATAGGTTGGTTTTCCATGCACTCTCATATTCACAAAAACTGCATTGAAATGGTTTTTCTCCCGTATGTGTTCTTTCATGCAATGCTAAACTACCTTTTTCCAGACATTTATATGAACACAATTTACATTGATATGGTTTTTCTCCTGTGTGTGTTCTTTCATGCATTCTCAAGCGACATTTATCTGCAGTCTTATATTCACAAACAATACATTGAAAAGGCTTTTCTCCGGTATGTGTTATTTCATGGACCCTCAAACGATACTTGCGTGCAGTTTTGAACACACACAAACTACATTGGAAAGGTTTTTCTCCGGTATGTATCCTTTCATGTTCGGATAAAGTACGTTTGTTTGCAGTCTTGTATTTACAGAAACTACATTGGAAAGGTTTTTCTCCTGTGTGTGTTCTTTCATGCTGCCTTAATCTACTTTTATCTGCAGTTTTATAATTACAGACACGACATAGTAAAGGTGTTTCACCTGTATGTGTTCTTTCATGTATGAATAAATTACTTTTATTTGTAGTCTTATATTCACAAAAACCACATTCAAAAGGCTTTTCTCCTGTGCGTATTCTTTGAAGCTGGCTTAACTTACCCATTGTGCAGTTTTGAATGTCCACAAATGATGTTAAAAGGCTTTCTCTTTTATGTACTGATAAACTATTTTTATCTAGTCCACAAACTAGATTGACAAGGTTTTTCTCCTTGTATCGGATCTTTCATGCTGTCTCAACCTACCCATTTGTGCAGTTTTAAATGCACACAAACTACAGTGACAAGGCTTTCATCCTGGATGTATCATTTTATGTACTGATAAACTGTTTAGTTGCAAAGATATTCACACCAACTGCATTCACAAGTTTTTCCATAAATCTTTCATACATTTTTAAATTTCCCTTTACAGCATTCCTATATTCACAGAAATTATAATGGAAAAGGTTTTCTCCTCTATGTGTACCTTCATGTACTCAGAAACTTCACTGCAGTCTTATAATCAGACTAATTACATTGAAATGGTTTTTTTCTCCATGGGTTTTTTGTATTATAAAATGTCCCCTTTTAGCAGCCCAATATTGAGACAAAGTACATTGAAAAAAGTTTTTTATTTATGTATTCTTTCATGCATTGTTAAATTTTTCTTACATAGTCTCAAGTGCACACCAAGTATGCTGAAGGTTTTTTCTCCTGTTTTTATTCATGCATTTTAAAACTATTTATTATCTGCAACTTCAATTCATCTGTGTTCCTTCATGTTTTCTTATAAATCCTTTACAAAAACTTGAATTCACACAAAGTGCAATAAATAACTTTTTATACTGTAAAAGCTTTTCCCATAATTTTAGTTTGACCAAAGGTTATGAGGATATAGCTATTTGTCCTTGCTTTATACTTTTTTCTTTTATATGGATTCTTGCATGATTTCTCAAGTTTCTCATTTGTATAGATTTCCCCCTCCCTCATAGTCACAAAAATTAACAGATGAACAGGATTTAAATTTTTTCCATACTATATTTTCAGAAAGATAATAGTTTTGTAATATCTCATTTAGTGATAAAATAACTAAACAAATATTATATAGATTATGTCATTAAATATTTCATTGAACAAATGTTATTAATCAGGAAAGTTATCTTCCATTATGATATTTTGTGAAATTTTATGAAAGTACATTTATATAGTAAAAAAAACCTTTTTAATATATATCTTTAAACATGTTACAATCACTTGTCATTATCTGACTGAAAAAATAATAATAAACAGATATGGCTACTTATTGTTTTTTAACAATTTCTTAATTCAAAACAGATTAACTTTCTTTTAGTAGTTCTAAATTTCATAACATTTTCGTACAAATAGTAAAATGAGTTATTTTTCAACTATGTTTTGTCAAAAAATATTGTTTTGATTAGAAGTGCTACAATCCTTGCATAAATATGAAGGCTTGATTTATTCTGGAATCAATATCTTTAATATTTCAATCATAGAATTTTTAACCAAATATTCTTTTTTTCCATGTCTTAGACCTAAACAAAATAGAAAAAAATAATACTGTAACATGTCATAGATGACAAATAAAGATAATTTATTAAGAAAGCAGAAATTAATTTTCATTAAAACATTCTCAAAATAAGCAACTTGTTTAAACTTTTTATCAAGTGATGCATTTAATATCTTTATTGAGCCAAATGGATCATGTTTCCAGTTACTAACACTAGAGAAAATCCAAATACTTGTTTCATGTCAATAATTATTTTGAACTAAATTAATTTTGCTTTATATAAAGCCCAAGAAAAAATTACAAACAATCACATATGTAAACTTATGAACTATAGATATGGTAAATCGATCTAACCATAACTTATAGGAAAAGAATTCTGTATGAATATTCATAGTGACAAGTCTGTATTTCTAAAACTTGAGTTCCACATAAGCTATCATTAATTCCAGGCCAATTTCAGAGAAATAAATTAGTTATTTACAAAATGTTGAGAGCAACAGCAAAATGCAGATTTCATTTCCACTCTATTTTGTGATTAAAAGAACAAAGCTACTAAATTTCATAAAATAAGCATAAAGATATAAATATATAAAATATCTAAAGAATTAACATATAAAAAACTAAATTCAAAAGTATAACTTATTACTGTCATTATTTTTCCATTTCTTTGCTATACAGTTGTTATCATTCATTGGTTTTCATTAATAAAACTCAAAAATAGGTATGATAAAGTTTACATATACATGTATAGATAAACAAATTGAGCTTCTATTTTTACACAAGTGAAGAAAATTATATTCTATGAATTACATATACAGTATGCTGAATTATACAGATTTAATATATGTAATTATTAGCTTCAGTTTAATTATTAAATCAAATTCATCAAATAAGATATTCAATCTCCATGTTTGTATAATTGATAGTAATTGAACAAACATGAATCTGGCTAAAATATTTTTATTGGGTCCTTTTGTAAATAACAGTGATCAGATTATTAATAACAAGTGTAAGAAATGGACTCACAGCTAAAAGAAAAGAAAATGATTAGTATTTAAAACAATATTTTCTATTCTAAATGTGTATAAAATTATAACATGGGCAATAGATACAATTATTTAACTATTTTAATGGTATGACAAAAATATTTGTATAGATGACAACAACATATGTAGATACAATTAAATTACTATATATTGTACTTTAAAATAATATTTGGTAAAAGGTAAAATATCTTGTAGATACAGGACAAAATTTACTTATCCTTCCATAATGTTATACATAAATTAAAAATGTTTTTTAATTTATTATTTTTAAAGGACATTATATAGTGGAATATTTTGGGCCAAAGTATAGTCAGCCTATGGCAACAAACAGTTTGAGAAACTTTAAATTACTGAACACAAATTCCAACTAAAGACTTCAAAAACTCATTCAATAATGATAATTAATTCTATGATCATACTGCTTCAACACATCAAACAAGTAACGATAGCCATTACAATATTTAAGCAATCCTTGTCTATTTCTGCATTTATCTCAAAAAACCCTCATAACTTCCAATCATTTTCCTCTCCATTATAACTTTTTTCATTTTAAAACAGAATTATCCTTAATATTATCTTATCTGCATTAATGTTTTTTACATTTCTTCTCACAATTTTTTAATCTTAATAGTTTACTTATTCAAAAGCACACAGTCCAAAATAATATATTTAGCATTTTCGATTTTGTGTTTATATGCTCACATTTTCCATCTTTCACCTCACCTTATGTATTAAAATGCTTAGTTATTTATCAAACAATGCATAGTTTTTATAAACAAAAAATATTCACGCAAAAGTTATCATCCAAAATAATAAATGAAAGTATAAATAACCAATGGAAAAACTTTGCGTAATTGAAGTGTTATCTATTATTGTTCAACAAGTGTTTTGCTTTAAATTTTGATAAGTAATATCAATTTTTGTCCACCAGAAAATCACTTAATAAAAATTTTTCCTACATATAAATATGTGTGTACATACTTATTTATTAATAACTGTCTGAGGACGATATATAATTTTTGGTTGGATATACTACATTTTTAGAAAAAAGTAGGCTGATGAATATTTGTCACAAAGAAGAAGCTCAATAAAAAGAACAACAAAAAAATTCTATGAATATCCTTCTGAAATAAAGAATTTAAAGTTAAATGATGTTTTGTATTGAATGATCATTTCAGTGATGGATATGAAATGGGTTATATTTAATAATATATTATATGTAAGCTGCAACGAATAAATTCTTTAATGACTCATTTTTTGAAACATAAATTAATTTGTTATAGAATACCCTACTGCACATACCTAAAAATAAATATCTATTTTTAGTATAATCTTTTATCTATAAAAGAAAACTTTCAATTCATATCCCAAACAAAACTGTGAAATATAACATTATAGTGACAAGAACAAATAATTCAACATGTGGAAAAATATCACTAGAATGCCAAAAAGTAATAGTAGTAACAGAAAAAGCAATACTTATATAAGAATTAGTTACTACCAAAAATATAATTATCACCATATACAGTAATTGAAAAAACCAAAATTAATGTTCTCAAAATCTTTTAACAACCATTTATCCATATTACAAACATTTTATCATTCAGATATTATAAAAGAACATATTAAATGATTGAAGCAATACTTTATCACAAGTTTATATCTAAATGAACTCACATTATAATTAATAAGATATAAATTAATATTGTATATCAATATGTTAATTCAAAAATTAATGAATGGTCATATCGATGGAATTTACCACTTGAATATGTCAGTGGTGGTTTGGGTGGTCCTTAGAATTGAAAATGGCTGTGAGCGCACTCTAATCAGTACCAACAATTGAAATAATGTTGAATGGATTTTCTAAGGAGAAAATAATGACTGACAAACACAAATTTTAATGTTAATTACACATACCTTGATCAGATAATTAATATATAGAATCATAACAGTTTAAATCAATCCCATAATTAAACTTGGATGCCTATGGATTTGACAGAAAGATTTTTAATGAGTTTTATCACTTCTTATTTATGGATCTAAAACTTAGACACATAACATAAAAGCAATAGAAAAAATTGAGACTAATCATCAAAATATGAAGATGAATATTAAATGTAACAAGAAAAGATTGAAAGCAAAATATATGAGTGAAAGAACAAAGTTACTACTAATGCTCCTCACAGAATAAGACTCAAATGGAGCAGAGCAGAAAATACTATTAGAAATGTAGAAAATAATAGATGGACAGTTGAAGTTTGAAACTGGATTCCAATAGTTGCAACAGATCTTGAAAGTGACCACATAAAAAAAGATGAAAAAGTAAGAATTATTACTGGTATGATGTGGAACAGAAAGGCTATGGATTAATGAAACTGGATTAAATTTAAAAAGATCATTTTACAGTGAATCAAAAATGTTTGAAAATGATGTTAATGAATAAAGCTCAAAAAATACCTGCAGAGTTTATATTCAGTAGAAAATGTCATACTCATTGAACTAAGCTTTTACCTATAAAAAATGTACTTCTAGGGAAGAAACATACAATGCAAACTTCTCAAAATTTAAAGTTGGTGAAGCTGACAGAGCTGGAGACATATTTCTAAAAAAATGAATGCCTGACAACATCTTTGAAAAAGTATCAGAAGCCATGTGAGTGGCTAAATTTGAAAATGGATTGCATGTCAGAAGAGACACAAATCATTTATGTGAGCAATTCTCTGATACGTTGATAGTAATAAATAAAAAACTTGCAGCAACCAATAACTAACTCGTAATTTTTGACAAATGATGAATGTAAAAATTTGTATTGATCACGATGATATATTGCCTGTTGAGCGGGAAACAGGAAATGAAGTTAAGGTGGATCAAAGATGATCAGTTATCTAGATCTGAAAAATCAATAGATGTAAACATTGATCCTGATGATTTCTATTCCTCAAAGTCAGAGAAATCAGAGAAAATCTGCCAGATTATACTTTAGTGTGAGGTGAAGTGCACAGATGATATAAGTATTTAAAATTTTGTGTAAATGAAGTTTTAATTAAACTATAAAAATTGTTATGACAGTACTGGTATATTTTTATCCAGATAGATTATTCTAGAGAAATATACCATAAAAAGACCTTTAAACATAAATTATGTAAATTAGAATAAAAAGAGAACAAAATTCTTAGCATGTATCAGCCATTACAACCAAGAGAAGAAAACAGCTGCCAAGAATAAAACAAAGCACACTTGAAAAGGAGAAACGATAATGCTGAATGATGTTAGTTTTAATAAATTACTTACTGCTAAAGTTCAGACAGAAAGGAATTTGCATATACTTTAATTAGAAAAGTAAACAAATCATTAGAAGATTAATGAACTGTAAAATTATTAGGTAATGTATGAAATTAGGTATTTTGACACATTAAATATACTCTAATGAAATCCCCAAAAGTTAATGGGATTATTGATAATAATTTTATTTTATTGTATTAGTTATATTGTTAAAATAATGTCTCAGCAAAAAGAAATAAACCTGCAGATATATATTATAGTTTTGTATTTATTTATTATTGTGGACGCAGTTGGGATTAAGTCTGTTGGTGAATAGAGCAGTATGATATATATATATATTTATAAAGATCATCTACTCACCAGTTCATGTGAATGTCAGAAATCACATGAATGTTTTAACTCAACCAAACACAAGCATACATAACAAAGTGTTATCAGAAACCATTTAGGCAAAACTGTATCTTAAAAGGCAGCAAGAGATATTCTTGTTTAAGCACTATTCATTCATTATTAGCCATTAATTATTATTAAGTCAGAATTTGTATTTAAAATACAGATGTTATATATAGAGTTCAGAAAACAAACTCTTAACAAGCTTTGAGAATATCCTCAACCCCAGATGGGTATCTGCATCTAGCATCGTCAGTGAGGTGCCAGGATATTCATTAGATTAAAAAAATACTAAGGCAAGCCCAGCACTTTATCTAATGTATAACTATTGACTTGATTTTTTATCATTTTATTTTTTGCTATTAAGGCTTTGGCGATTTTATATTGCTAGAGCTTAGTTCAGTCCCATATGGCTATTTGAGTTAGCTGGATTTTTAGACATATGGATGTCTGAAAGTTTCAGATTTTCTTCTCAATAGTTATATATTAGATAAAGTGCTGGGCTAGTTCTAGTATTTTTAATCTAATGAATACTCTGGCACCTCACTGATGATGCTAGATGCAGAAACCGGTCTGGGGTTTAGGATATTCTTAAAGCTTGTTAAGAGTTTGTTTTGCGAACTCTACATATAACCTTTGTAAATATGAGCTTTATTAAAATTAGGTCATGTGACATCTGACTTGATTTTTTATCATTTTAAAATACAGAATGGGAATATTTTATTTACATAAAACTGATTTTAACTAGTGTTTTTTGGAAGCAATTTTAGACAGCTTCTTTTTTACATTAATGTAAATAAAACATATTTTTTAGAGCAAAACGTTTAATTGAAATAACATACACACTTTGTTATCTATTCCAAGTTTATAAAACTACACATAAATGTTTATAGTTTTTTAATTTCTTATACTATTTTTAAAAGGAATTGTATTCATTTTCAACTTTAGTTTACTACTCAAATTAATTTCCATTCAAGTGTATAAATGTGATAATAGATATTATTACATATGTAAATAAGCATTTATTTTTATAGCGCTACGTCTTATAAATTGTAATACATATTATTTACATATGTTTAAGTTTCATTTGAGAGTGATGTTTAGTAAATTCTAGATAATTTCGTCGACATCATTCATTCAGACATCGTAAACAGTAATTTAAAGTGAGTGGTCTATACTCACACTTTCATTTCTAGTACTTAAGATTTGGACATATATAAGCATTTGGGTTGGAAAGCATAAGTGGATTCATTTTGTTCTTTCATAAATACTATATCTTGTGTTGGGAATGAAAGTATTCATTTATTATTAACACTCGTAAAAAGCGCATGCACAATAGCTTGAAAAGGCTGATCTTTAATGTATTACAATTTATAAGACATAGCACTATAAAAATAAATGCATATATCAGTTAATAAAATGTGCTAATAAACAGTATTATATATATAAATGTAATACAGTACTATTTAAAAAAAGTCTCAAATATTCAAAAGATGTCATATGCTAAACATGTAATACATTGGACTATTGCCATCATTTATGAGTGAATGTTGAATGTATAGAAAATTTTAAACTTTATTTAAACTTTCCAAATACAAACAACTTGTTAGTAATAACACACAAATAGACAATACAGGTTAGTAATTACGCAACATTTCGAATAGTATTATTCTTCACTCTTCTTCAGGTGTTGCTGGCCTATATGCACAGTGACAATATTCGCTTAGAAGTTGAACTCGCACCTTTAGATTCTTGAATATCGAATTTAAGGCAAACGCTCTACCAACTGAGCTATTCTGTCATATGCTTCTCTTATTAAACATCCAAAAAAATGTCTATCATGCTTTCAACAATTCATAAAATGTCATGCAGGTCTTGACCAATGAAAACATATTATCTGTAGTTCTATCGACCCAACACTTATATAGAGACAAAAAAAATTGTAAAGAGAATATATTTATTAATCTGTAAAAAACAAAAACAATAAGCAATCAGGTTGGTAATTAATCGCTATTAATAGGCCTTTATTAATATCCACACCTTTTTCACATATTCTTTTAAATATAGCTATTGTAATAAATAAATAATTTTCTTTTTCAAAAATTACAAAAAAATAAAATACAGTTAAGTAATTAAAGCGTTATCTTATCTTCCATCATGCTGTCGTTATCTCTCAAGCAATGATAATAAACTTAAAAAAAAAAATCTTATTTATTTAAAAACACTGAAAATATTAAATACCATCACTCGCTTTGGGCCATTTCGTATTAGACAGTTACTATATGCTCCCAAAATTGTACAATTTAACAAAAAAAAAGAAAACGCTTCCAGGCTTCCTAAACCGGCAAATACATAATATCAGTTTTGAGGGTACTTTGGGATTACAGTTGTTTTAATCATTCGCCCATAATTATTCTAAAACTTTACGTTTGTTATTTTTTTTTTAAAGATTAGCAAACTTTATACTTAATAAATTAATTTTATAATTTGAAAAAAAAAAAAAAGGTGATTTTGAATACGCACATTACGAATATATTTGGACGTATCACTTTAAGTTTAGCAAACGTTATATAAATATTTGAAAACCAGGCACTCTTCACAAACCTATATGTGTGGTCATGTGTTTCAGTTGTATGAGATAGTATGGATAGTTGAAGGGTGCTTGAAAGTCTAAGTTCGAATCCCCTATACTTATAAACGTTATATTTAAAAATGAGTTTTTGAATTCAAGTTACTTTTAAAAATTTATTATGAATACGATATAAATAAAATATTTTGGAGATAAAAAAAATTAGTAAACAAGGGCAATTTTCGACATTCAGTTGTAGAAAAGATAATCACCAATATGGTATTTCATACTGAACCTATGGATAGTTGAAGGTTGCTTGACAGTCCGAGGTCAAATCCGCTATATTTACAATCTTTTTTTAAATTAACTTGAATTCAAAAACTCACTTTTTAAATATAATGTTTGCTAATGGCGCTGCTGTAACGTAATCGTCCGGTCATAATAATTCTAGCTTAGGGAATTATTCGAAAACTTTAGATTGATTTTTTTTTTGAGATTATTATTTAATCGATAAATTACTACAAGTAAATTAATTTTTATAAGAGTTGCGCGTATCCACGGCATCCATTGAAGGCACGCCATTGCTACGAAGTCATCAGTTATTGGTGAACTAATTTAATTATAAAACTTAAATATTTGCTCGCAAAAAACAATAGTTAACTCAAATATGCATGCTCTTATACACATTTAAATATCTAAAATAAGCAAATGTTAATGTGTAAAATATATATAGACCTTTGAAAGTACGTTACCTATGAACTCACCTTTTTACATGGGGAAAAGGGCAGTTCCTGTTTTCATCTCAAGGTTCTCTTTTGCAACGCCATCTACTGGGATTATAAAATTTTCAAACAAATAAATATTTTCCTGAAGATTTCTCATGATGGTATTTAAGATGTATTTATAAATACTACTTCCACCATATTGAATGTCTTTAGAAAAATTTAACTTTATTTAAATTTTCCAATTACATTCAACTGTTAATAAGAGCCGACAGGTTAGTATATTAATGTTAATATTAATTTTTATAACGTGTTAGTAAATGAAATATTAGAGATGCGCTAACAAGAAAGGATGATTCATAGATTGAAAAAGTAAACAAATATTAATTTTAATTGTCCAATAAACAAGGTGTTGTATTTAAAATTAGCTTGTTTGTGTACTAACAACATTTTTATTCATTTAATAAATTTATATATTAATGTCATCTACAGATGGCCGGAGAGTTTTTTAGATTTAAACTATTTAAAAGGTATATATTATAAATAAATGAAACCATTAAGTATTTATCTTTTCGCACTTTATTTTTCCTGTCTTTAGATTTTCTTTTTCTCCGATTTTTGTATATTTTTATTCGGGTCCACAGCTCCCGCTATTTTTTCTACATTAAATTGATTTTTACATTTTCGATTAATTTATCTTTTCTCTATTAATGATTTATCTGGTATTCATAACTTCATTATTTATCTTAAAATACATTACAGTTTGATTTCATTGTTACACACACACACGTGCGCGCTTCCCATGATTGTCTCTTGTTTGTTCACACACGTTTTGACACCAAAAACTTTGTTTTGAATCTTCTGTGAATTTTTGTCTCATGTTCTAATCTATACTGGCAGTTGATTTCTAATATTATTTTAACTGTATAAATTTACCATAATACAATTTTTTTTTAAAAAAAAAAAAAATTGTACTGTAAAATAATAAGTATACAAATATTTCAAAACTACAAACAGAAATTAACATCTTATATTTAATATACGGAAAAATTAATTGTATTATTACGCAGGAAGTAGATCATAATTGATAACTGAAAATAGTTTATCCACATTTCACTGATATCATAGGGGGCTTAATCTCTAGGACCACATTAAATTTTATTTCCAAGTATCTTAAGTTTCTATTATAGTTTTTTTCTACCCATAATCATGGATCTGTTAGACAAAGTAACAGTGTTTGTTTGAGAATATGGCTTTATATTTTAATAGTCATAGAAATCTTAGCAGTGTAAATACAGTTCTTATTATTTTCATTAATAACAAGATATGAACTCAAAGTCTTGATTAGATGATGGGTTATATTTAATTTTAATTTACTGAAAAAGTTGTAAAAGTCACCAAGGTAAAAAAAAATTCTTTTTCTGATAATTATAATTAGTCTTATTATGAAATGCTGTAGTTTAGAAAATGGCATAAAAAAATCAGCTACCAGTATGATGAATCAAATATTCATATTCTATTATATTTTGTAATACTTTTATAGATGGATTTTGAATTGGCACTATAACTGAATTTTGGAGTACATCATTACTGATAGATCATTGTCTGTTATTTAAATTATATTGGCATGTTCATCTTATCTTTAGCATCTATACAGGCCTGTTCATCTCTTTAAATATGAGTTTTTCCAATTTTATATAATTTATTTGGCTAACAGGAAAATTGTTGTCTCCTAAAGATTCATTACATATTTCTATTAAATGATTAATTTTTATGAATTGATAAACAACTTCATCTAATGAAAACCATGTTTTTCTTTGGTTCATAAAAAGTTTTGATCATGGTCTCCATAATTTCATGAGTGATATTGATATATAATATATGCAACTGTACAAAACACTCTATGCCAATATAAAACTGAGAACAGAATTAACTATTTCAATGTTTGCTATCATATTTATTCTGATTGAAAATTATTAATTGAATTAGAAATACATTGGTCATTAATTTATTGATATTAAATTGTTTTTAATAAGCAAAACATAGACTGGAGTATAATGAGATAGAGGTGACATTAGTTATTAAAAAATTAGGATACCATAATATAGAAACTGAACTGGATTCAGATTTATATAACTATAGAAACAAGTTAGCTTAATTGAAAATATGTTTTTTTTTTTAGTTTGGGCTTATAGTTGAGATTGTAATATAAAAGAAAATAGTTGGAGTTTGAATAAATGAGCATTAGGTCCTAAGGTTTAGTGATCCAAGATCTGAGACTTCTCATTGATAAGAGCCATATATTTGAAACTATTCTGGAGATTTTGCATAGGAAAGTACAGGATAGGGATTTATTAGGTACCATCAGCTGACAACTATTATTACTTTTCAATGGTTAGAGTATGTGGAAAAACAAAGATGGGATAGTTTGCTACTAAGCAAGCAATGTACAAGCCGAAGACAGGTGATACGTCATGTGATATGTTATTGATGCAGTGATAATATTAAATGGGGGGGGATTATGTCTAAATTCATTTTTTTTGGAAAAAAAAATCGAAATGAGACTACGAGTATCATAATTGTTCATCACTTAATTAGAAATAAGCAACGGCTGGCCTGGCCTACTGATTGGTACCTGAATGGTACAATAAGAAATCTAGATCCGTAAAGATTGTTTATCACTTAATTAAAAATAGTAATAACAAGAAATTAAATCTGTTTAATTCAAAGTTTCAAGCCATATTGTTAAAAATATTTATTATATCTTAGAAATAGGTATTTTACATAAGTGGTGAAGAGGCAAAATCTAAATATTTGTTTTATATTGAAATTTTTTTTATGAATGATGTGTCTCTAAGTAAGATAGTTTTATGAATGATGTGTCTCTAAGTAAGATAGTTCTGTAACTTTTAATATTTACTAACTTTCAATTTTTTTTTTTTGATAACTAATGATTCCCAATTATAATGAAATTTAAAGAAAAATCCAAGCACTAGATAATTATTTACTGAATTATTTTACAACTTCTGATATGACTATATTTTTTATTTAAGAATAAATATATATTTAATAAGTTAATAAATAAAAATTTCTTTTAATGTGTTAAGGAAAGCTCTTGAGTTCCATTCCTGAACCATATAATTAAACCATAAAATTCAGATAAAAAGTAACTCATACATGGAAATAAAATGCAATCATAAAACCCAATAAAACAAGCAAAAATCAGTTTTGAATATATAGTTCTATATATCAGAATGATGTATTTTGGAGATTTTATTTTTATTTTATAAAAATGTATAGTTTTAAGAGCAAGTGGAATGTGAATAGAAGAATAGTGTTGCATTAATTAAAAATATAAAGGATCCAAAACATTCATTCTTTCATCATCTACTATTTCTTTTTATCTACTGTCTCAAAATACACCCCATCTAATTATCTAATGTGTTAATTTCATCTACTTCAATTAGTAATAAATTGAAAGGTTGCTAGTCTTTCACATGTGCCTACTGTTGTTTCTCAGACAGCGAATCAGATATTAAACAGCAGTCTTAAGAGCGATCAGGCCTTGACACATGACAGAGATTTTGATAAGAAAAGGATGATACCACTCTTCTCTTTACTTAGCTTTATATATATATTGTGCCCTTGTCTGTAGGTCATAGGTAGGGTAGAAAGGTCAATTATTAAAAAATTTTAAATTTTAAGTTATATTTGTAAGAGATATAAATAATAATGGGATAAGTAAATTTTATAATACAATTTAAAGCTAAAAATACCTGGTAGGTAACAGTGTAATAAATTATTTTAAAAGAAAACAATTAAATAAAGCTTAATCATATCATTGCTTATGGTTGTGAAAGCTGGCCATATAAAATAATACAGCTATAGATAGTTAAAAGTAGATTAATAATTTGAATATAATATTTTAAAACTAATAAATTAAATAAATACTATATGTAGTGTATAATTATATTTAATAATCAAAATTAATAGATTGTGTTTTAAAATAAACTTTGGGATGGTGAGAGTTATATTTAGTTTAACATTATAAATTATTTTCCAAATTTTATAAAAAATATATCAGTTTTGGTAATTTAGACCGAGACGTAAATAAAAATCATTTGATAAAAGTTAGTAAACACGTGACCGTATATTACATGCCTTCACACACACTCTTGTTCAAAAAATAATAAACTGTGTGAATTTAAAACTAGATATAATTGCCATCGATCTTTAAAGTGAAAGTTAAAAAATATTAAATATTGTTTTAATAATTATTTTAAAACTTAGATGATTTTTTTTATATAAAACTATAATTGAATTTAAAAATATTGGTATAAATATTCCAGACATTACGTCATCAATTCTTAATTTTAAAACATCCATTCTGTTATCAAAATAAAATGAATAAATTGTTCGCGCTAAAATAAATATTAACCAATCAAAGGATGTAAAATTAACAGACAAAAATCTAAGAATTATACAGAGCGGGAGAAGTAATGTGTAAGTGAAAGAGAAAGTAACAAAATTTGATAGCTGATAACATCGTAGCTGAAAGTAATATAAATCTATAATTTAGTATTATTCTAAAAGTTATTCTGTAACATATAATATATTTTTGACTGCAAAGACATGAATTTCTAATTTTATAAGTGATCTTACCAGGAAATTTTATTCAAATTTAACCAGAAAGCCTACAGTAACATGGAAGTACAAGAAAAAATATTTAAAGTGATTGCTGAAAGAAAAATAATGGGAAAGTATCTTAATACGACTTTATTTGTGTTCAACCAGAAACTTAATCTTATAACTGAAAGGAATACAATTGGGACGATATGTGAAAATCTGAAAAAGAAGCGGCTGGTCGTCAAGAACAATTTATGACGATAAATTTACAGAGCTATCTTAAAACTAAATTATACTTCTCTATGAACAAAATTTTAATATGCGTTCTAGTATCAAGAAAAATAACGGTGGAGAAAGAATGTTTATTTTGTAAAGAAAACATTATTAAAAGATATATTTCCAGAATTGTGAAATAAAGGAAAGTAAAAAAGATTAAAGTGCTATAAGTATTTTATGGCAAGGTGCCTAAAACTTTATCTTATTAGAAAAAAAGATTATAAAGTATTCAATGAAGAAAAATGCTTGATTTAAAATGTTAAAATTAAATTGCACAACTAAATGAAAATGGATCCATGGAAACTAAAATTTTATTGAAGATTTAAAAATAAAATATCTACAAGATGCATCGGGGGAAACCAGACGCGCGGGAAAAAGCTAGCAGACTATGTTGAAGGAGATATCAAGAATTAATAAGTGTATAAAATATTGAGAAAACTAAGGATCATCGTCGATGAAGATTATTAAACAGAGTTATTTTTTTTATAGAACATTAAGTGACTGAAAGGAAAAATAAAGTATATTTTTTTTTTAGCTTTACGATGAACAATTTTCAAGCAAGTTCGACAAAGCAGTATCGTAAATATAATTTAATATTTTTATTTGATTGTATTTAAAATATAAAAAATTCTATATTAGCTTAGGGAAACATATAAACATGAATTTAAGAATAATGAGATTTAAATATAATAGCTTAATAGAATGATAGAAATATTATTATAAAAAATAAAATGTATGTATGGAAGTTTTAAATATCTACAAGAAGTAATGGAATGGTGAAGCCTTCAGAATACGATCAAGAAGATAGAGATCGTTTTGGTAATTGTGATATTATTGATAATGCATAATGTATTTTTTTTAGGTCATCTATTAATGAAGAATGATGTATGAAAGTTTTTTAAATTATAAGTACACATTTTATCCAACATTAAAACATATATTTGAGATAGTAGTAATTTTAAATGTGCATGCAATAAGTTGTTTTAAAAATATAATTAATAATAAGTATCATAATAATTATGTGATTCTTTTGAACTTTTATGTTGCAAAATATTCGGATAATTTTAAAATAGTTGGTATATTATAAATATACGAGATAAGTAGTAAAAGATTTTCTTAAGAATAGCTGTATAGTTTGAACTAAAAATGAATTTTATTATTGTTAGAAATGTAGACAGAAATTTGTCGATGTACTGCATAGATAAATCTAGAGAAATAAAATCGGATAGTGACTTGGTAGTACTGGTGTAGAGGAAACCAAGATGATGTTTTTTGCCAAGAAATAAGAAAAATCAAATATTTGGATCATAGTATTTTGTGTGATTTCAGTATAGCTAACTAAGTCCTATCACTGAACACATATATTTTGGACAGTGTTTTTTTTTACGTATCTTTGAAACTTTTTGATGTTATATAAAGCTGAAGGAATAGCTTTAGCATCACTCCTATAGTAGAGGTGGATAGACAGATAAAGGTCACTCCTCTATGGTGTTTTCTTTAAATTCACTGTGCCATCATTGTCAAGTTTTTATGACGGATAATATTCTAGTTATTTTTGATCCTGTGCATCTATTTTCGCTATCCTTGTTTCATGAATATACATCGTCAGAAAGATATTTTATAGAAATGATACATAAAATAGAAATGAGGCTAGGTTGTCGTTATGTAAGAATAGTTTATTTACTAGAATGAGTTAGAATTGTTATTTTAAAAGTGAAAGTATAAATGTCATAAAGAGATGAAGAATCATATGACATAGTTTTAAAAAGTAATTCTGAAATGAATATAAGATTTTAAAGGAAAAATCTAAACAAAGTTTTAAAAGTGATAATAAAATTTTAATATTTTATATGATGTTTTAAAAATAGAGATTGCATGTTGGTTGAGAAATGATTCAATAATGTGTAACAGATATATGTATTTGTGCATGGTGTGTTAATGATTGTAATTACCATACGAAGCAAAGGCTTGGATAAGTATTTGATTAATAATTATTGTATAGTCAATAATAAAACGGAACATGAAAATGTAAAAGAAGGGTTTGAATCTTTAGGATTCCATACGAATAATATAAAAATAGAATTTTATGATTTTGTATAATTTTTACTACGAAGGTAAAAAATTTTGTAAAAATATAATTTTAAAATTAATAGAGATATAAAGTATTAATGATAATTATTGATAGATACATTTTTTGTAACAAGCTAAACTAAAATCAGATATCTAGTAATAATAATACTGTATAAGAGTTAAAAATAAAATAAGTAGAAATTTAATGTTAAGAGATAAACTAGTAAAGTAATTTTGTAACAGGAAAGTAGGGATATCCGATGTACATAATGTAAATATTGTTATTTGTATAATTATTAATAAACTATGTTGTAAATTTATTTGTAAGCTTCGTGTCTTAGTTATTATTTCTCCACATAGAATGCATGATATCGCAATACACATTTATAATTGCAACAGACATATAATTTTGCACAAAGTAGATAAACATAAAAGTGTTACAATAATTTTGAAAATTTATTTGTATGATAAAATTAAAGGATTATAATTATATCGTTTTATTGGTCATAAGTTGGTTGCCACAATATTAAAATAAATTATATGCTAATATTACAACACGTATTTTGATTGTCAGATTATTAAATACTACCACGGATGTAATATTTATTTATTTATTTCATTTAAGAAGAAATAGGATTACATTATACTATTATTATCATTATTCTTATTTATTATTGTTAGTTGTTACGTAGTGAATTTATGACATAAAATTCCCTTCTCATAGTTTACTACTGTAATTTAAATCAGTTTAAATGCAATTTATGAACCTGAGATTTATTTGATTTGATTTTATTTCATTTATTTACTTAAATTATTTAATTGAGCTAGATTATTATTACAAAGAATAATAAGATATGATTATTATCTTAATCGTAATGAAAAGAGCTTGGAAAGTCATAAGAATAACATAAGTTGATTATTTAGTATAGTGTTCTTATGCCATTGGGATAGTATCATGTGGATATATCTCAATGTAGTCTGTCTCGCTCCCCGTGTCATCGCTCCATGTCTCATGAAAATAATAAATTTTTAATAATATAACTGTATTTATATTTTAAAGTAGTAATCATTTTAATAGATTAATTCCATTGATTTTGTCAAGACTGAGCTAGAGAGAACCCGGAATTTAAGTATATATAGATTATTTAGGAGTGGACGCGTGTGAGGCGACGGGGGAGGAGGTTACAATATATATATATATATATATAAGACAGTCTTAAGCATCTTGGCTTGAAAGCTTGAAGATATAAACATATTCATTTATTACTCACTGAGTTTTTAATTTACGATATTACAGCGCAAAATCTTAGATTTACTACACCGCAATTTTCTAGATGTTAATATAAGTTATCAGCAATGTATGTAAATAATATTTGTCTAAATTGCATATTATTATTAAATTAGCAACCTTTCAATTTATTACTAATTTAATAATAACATGCGATTTAGACAAATATTATTTACATACGTTGCTGATAACTTATATTAACATCTAGAAAATTGTGGTATAGTAAATCTAAGATTTCGCACTGTAATATCATAAATTAAAAACTCAGTGAGTAATAAATGAATATGTTTATATCTTCAAGATTTCAAGTCTAGATGCTTAAGACTGGCTTATATATATATATAAAGTTAAGTAAAGAGAAGGGTGGTATCATTATTTTCTTATCAAAATCTCTGTCATGTGTCAAGGCCTGATCACTCTTAAGACCACTGTTCAACATCTGATTGGCTGTCTGAGAAACAGCAGTAGGCACATGTGAAAGACTAGCAACCTTTCAATTTATTACTAATTTAATAACATGCAATTTAGACAAATATTATCTAATTCAATTCTATGTTACCACCAATAAATAGTAAAAAGGCATTAAGGTAAAACTATTTAAATTGATAAATTATACAAAAGTTTGTATATGTGTCATGTATTTTATTTGTAATACCAAATCTGCTGTTATTTCTTATACACTTTATGCTTTAAATAAATGTCATGATGTCAAATACTACAATTTCAGTAAAATATTTGATCTTTTTATTTGGAGGATATCTACTTAAAAATAAAAATAAAATAAATGGTGCAGTATCAACTGTATTTTTAGTACACAAAAAAATATTTATTAGTTCATGATATTAAACCTGAAAAAAAAAAATACTTATATTAATAATATTAAGCCAGTTTTGAATAGAGATTTAGGCATGAAAATTTTTTAATATAAAGTAAAAAATAAATTTTTTTTAAAAATTAGTTATATAAAAAATAGGAAGAGGGAGATGGTAATACTATAAGTGTAAAAAAATGTGTAAAAAAGGTATAGCAAATATTTGGCATCTGTTAATTGAATAGCAAATGCCTGAAAGCAGAAAGGATATAAATAATGAAGTTGTGGAAGAATAAATATGAACAAAGTGATTACAGAGAAAGTGGCTTATTGGTTTTTATGCTGGGTTTGGGAAAACATAAGAGGTTTTAGATCTAAAAGTTATGAAGTTGACAAAAATTATGTTGCAGAAATGGGAGGGAACAGGGTAGAAAAGAATATGGGAAAACTTGGGGAGAGGAATGGAAATGGGTTCAAAGTGGCTAACAGGTTTATCTGGGCAATGTTGCTGAGAGATTCCTGACTCCATACAAACAGAAGTCACAGTGCATCATACCACATCACATCAAAATTTAAAGAGGGGGTCACTAAAAGTATAATGGTAAATTTTTAAAATTTGAATTTAGCAATTGAAGTTTGGAGATATAAAAGGTGAGTTAAAAATGTATTTAAAATAATAATATTATAAATTAAAATAGATTATAAATTATTGAATGAATAAATTATAAATACTGATTGTTAATAAAATGAATAATAATAATAATGTAAAATATAAAAGATATTAAGTTAGAGTTAAATATTATAAGAATAAAATAAACTAAAAAATAAAAATAGAATATATATGTATAAGAAGTTTTTAATTAATAAATATAGAATAAAAAAGGGTAAAAAATTATATATTTAAAAGGTAATAAATAGATGATGATTATAAGATGTATATATAGAATGTAAATTATATGTTCATGTATATTTATATTCATATGTTTGTATTATGTTGTAGTTCTGAAGAAGATTGCTGGGGCAACCGAAACTGTAAAAGATGGTGGTAAATAAAGCATTGTGTAATAGTAGTAAAGTGCATGGATGATTTAGTATTATATGGTAAAAAATATAAATAATTTGTACTGATGGAAAGATGAGAAAGTCTATAAAGTAGCATTTTTCATAAATAGTGAATTAATAATATTTTAAAATGATGATAATGATTAAAACTAGAGTAAATGCAGCAGAATGAACAGTATTTTTAAGAAATTGATGGTTATTTATTTGTTTATAATGTTAAATGTTGAAAAAGAATAAATACTTTTGATTGGTGTAAAGATAAGAAAGTGTATAAATGATGAAGGATTTTTCATAAATAATATGGATTCACATAGCATTTAGGAGAATTTACTTAGAAACATTCCCACTTAAATGTTCAGTATTATATTTCTGCTTTTGGTTTCTTTAAGTATAATGGCTGTTTTTGGCAAGAGTGCTTGTCATCAAAAATACATTATGATTATATTTAATCTTCGCAATATTTTTTCCAAGTAAGTAGAAATATTAGTATTGCCTTTCACTTACTGCAACATGATGAAAAAATAAAAATCATTTTCAAAGAAGTGTTTTAAAGAAATGCCTCTTGAACTACAGAATATGTCATAGATATGGAATCTAATTTTTTAAACTTCTAATGAATAAATTCTAGCTTATTCCCATCAAATTAACATGATACATATAAATCTGAACATTAGATTTAATGGGTAACGAGCAAATTCCTAGGCTTTATAATGTACTTTAATTCTAAGAAAATGTTATAATTTTTATAACTATGATGTATTTTTGGATGTCTGTTTTAAGAAAATTACTGGTACTTATATCCATGAACATGTTAATTTATTCAGAAACAACTGATACCTTAAATTATATTATAAAATAATAGTTAAAAATTGATTGGACCTAAATTGGAATGTTAACTGATTTATGAGAGCTAAACTAGTATTCATGTAAAGCAGTTCAAAATAGATAATTATTAGTAGATTTTAGCCCATAATTCACTCTTTCATCTAAAAGTTAAAATTAAGATGCTTACAGTAAAATATTTCATTAATAAATCTTATTTTATAATATTTAACTTTGTTTATTACCTCTTTCCTCAGTATATAAAATATTTAAATATATAAATACATTTTCTTCAATGAATCAGTAATTCAAAATACTGTCTTTATTTGATAGACTTCTGTAAACCATTTAGGTTTGTGAATTTTATTTGGCTTTACCATCATATTTCTTTTATTATTTATTACTTTAAACAATGCTCTGAATTAATTTTTTTATTTACCATCAATTTTATGCACAAACTAGTTCTTGCTTATCTTCATTTTATAAACAACTACTAAATAAAAGTCCATAAATTAAATAGTGTTTCAGAAACTAACAGTATATATATATATATATATATATATATATATATATATATATATTGTGCCCTTGTGTATGGGTCACCATTTAAGTTTTGTGTTAATCTAGTAGAAAATTTTAAATTTAAGATGTATTTTAAAATATGTGATGTTGATTTTGCTTGTGGTAATGTTACCATAAGTTTAACTAAGGCAATCTATGAGTATTTGATATGGGAATTGTGTTGATATTGAGAGACATTTAAAATGATGATGATTATTATATAATACTGCATTAATAAATTTAATAGTAAATGTTTAAAGTGTTTAAAAATACAAGTTAAAAGTAAATGTATATGTTTGTTGTTGATAAAATAATATTATAAGAGAATATAAATATTATTAATAATATTGGATAATTATTTTAAAATCTGTTATAATATCTTATTTATTTTAAAAATATTTATTTTAAAAATGCAATTGTTAGTTTATTTTTAGACGACGGCAAGCGTTTCTTGTGTTATAAAGAACAGATGTTATACACACATGCGTGGAAGTTGTCTAATAAAGTTGCATAATTATTTTAAAAAATCATGTTGTAAAATTTATAAATAATACGTGAACTATCACGAGATAAAAATAAAGATATTAATGTAAAATATTAAATCTGATTTTTAAAAATATTGTTTTAAAAAATATTACGTATAAAAAGATTTAAGTTATTTTAGATGATCTTATAAAAGTTAAAATTTAAATCAAGTAAAAAAGAATATTTCAAAAGAATGTTTAATAGATTTAAATAAACGATAAATATTGTTTTAAAAGAATTTGATAAAATATTAAATATTAAATAAGTCATTATTTTATTTTTAATAGTGTGTTGATAAATATGTAAATAAGCAAAGTCTGATTGTTTAAATGTACCAATCAGATGTGGAGTCTCTTCCAGTATAAAAGCTGGATTCAATTGTTGAAGAGGGCTCTCTGTAATTAAATTTCTAAGTTAATCGTGCTATTAAGAAAATAGCCAAGTAAATTTATAAACGCTCTTAAAATCAGTTGTAAAATCATAAGAGTGTTATTGAATAATTTATAATATTTTTAAAGTAATGTATATGCAGTAGAAACTTAATAATTCCCTGTTGGTCTTCTCAATATCGAAACTTAATTTACGTACAAATAATCATGGAAACATCACGTATCGGAGAAATATATCAGAAACTTTATGCTATCGAAATAACAGACGCTGGATTAGTACATAAAACTACGAGATGGAGAAAAATAGTATTTTGGACTATAAAGAGTTTTAAAAGTTAAAATGCTATTGTATATTATAAATAGATATTTAGAAGAAATATGAATACTTCTATAGAAAGAAAGTATTTTTGCAGATTGAAAAAAGTAAAATGTATATCTTGAGTAAAGATATAAGAGTAGTAATTTTTATAAATACTTGCCTTGTTAAGTCTTTATGCTTAAAAGACTAAATATTGACGATTTGAAAAGGTAAATAGATTATAAATATGATTATTTAAAATCGTAATATAATAAAGTTATTATATTAAAGTAATCTAAACGCTAGTCGTTATAGATAGAGAAATGATTCTTACCTGGATATTGTTAAAATGTGTAAATAATACATGGACGTCCAAGCCAAGCCAAGTTGATTAAAATAATTTCAATGAAAATAATTTATAAACTATAAATTAGTTTAGAAATAGTAATTTTTGGAATAATATTCTATGAAGAACTGGATCCAGAGACCTTATAAACTATTTTTTTAATTTTGTTTATTTTATCTGTGGGAACTTATTATTTTCTTTAAAAGAACGTTATCATTTTTTTTATATAAACTTTCAAGAAACACGTGATACAACGGAACAGGAAATATTGTTCTATTGACTTTATGCCTAGGATTTATTAGAACTGTGTGGTAGAAAGAAGACGTCGATGGAAATATGTAATATGATTTTTTTATTTTATTTATTTAACATAAAATTTAAAATATTATTAAACTATTAAAAGTAGGTTAGGTACATTTATTAAATAATAACTAAAAAATAATATAATAATTAATTACATAAATTTATTTTTATAATTAATATAACACGGAATATTTTAGTGAATGTTGTGAGTATGAATGTGTATTATTTTTGTTTTCTGAAAGCTGCAAATTCCGAAGAATACTGGATAGCAGAATGGACATTATTATTGTTATGGTAAAACATTATATAATAATTTTGATGTATTTAATGTGTTTTTCTTTAGATCAACTAAAAATTATGTTGTTACAGAATGAATGTATAGATATTTTTAAGAAAACACATACATTATATTAGCAACGAATTTTATTAAAATATGCATAATTTTTAATTTATAATATAAACATGACACAACATTACGTAAGAAGCTTGGAAATAATTATATGATTCTTTCATAAATAATTTTGATATTTTATTTATGTTTAGTATTAGAATGATGTTTATTATGTATCTAAGTAATTATTTTATTTTTGCAAGTCAGAAAAGGATTTTAAAAGTCTATATTTTTTTATATTTTGTTTTATTGGATAAGTTAAGTTACGTTTTAGGTAGAAGCTTATATTTAGATTGAAAAGTTTACTAAGTATAGACAATATAGTATGAGTAATTTGGATAATGAATATTTTATTTGAAGTTGATATTTGTTTTCTGGAAAATTTTGAATAAGTTTAGAATATGTTTTATAGATAGAAATGTATTAGAAAAGGTTAGTAAAGCACATAGGGTAAAATAATGATTTTACACAAAAAGGAATCATAAAATTTATCTAATGTAATGTTTTTATGAATTTAAAATTGATAAATGGTTTAAATATTAATGTTTGAATAATACAGATATAGAATGCATATTTTATAAAACATATAACAGGAATTACATTAAGTGAAATATAATTATAGTCAATTATTTGTTTTACATTACAAAGACATATTAATTTTATATAAAGCTATTAGGCAATGCTAATAATAAAGTGAATACATGATAATATATTATAAATGGTAATACTTAATTAATGTAGCTATTTAATTAGTAAAGCTTCATTGTTTACACATGCTACATAAATAGTCTTGACATATATTATTATTTGTAATAATTAAAGTTTACTACCATTTATTTTAAAAATCTAAGTTTTTGGAAAAACACACTGAATATTATTAATATAGCATTTGAAGGAATGTATAATTACTTATTGAGTACATAGATTAATAACAGTGTAAGCCTCTTATATTCGTATTTCTTATTTTTTTTTATTTTTTTTGTTATCATAAATTCTAAACTGTAAATAATGTAAATAATTTTTATTTGAAGTTATTGTAAATAAATTTGTTAATTTGTTTTAAAAGTGTGTCGAGTTTTATTATTTTTCACCACAGCATTTGACATCAGATGATTTGAAATAAACATAATATTTGCACAAAAATGAGTTTGTTATTGTTATTTTAAAAATGAATACAATATTTACTTACTATCATTTTATAAGAATTGATTGACATAAGCATAAAATATTGCAATGGTCATAAGATGATTATAATGTCCATTATAAGAATACAATATTGTTTATTGCCACAGATTATTAAGTATAAGATTTTGATCTATTCCAAAATTAAGATACCATATGAAATAAAAGATATACATATGATTGTTTATTCATTTAATGATTGATTATATAATAGAAATAGATGAGATTAAATTACACTCTAAGATTAGTATTATTTATTATTATTATTAAAATAAGTTAGGTGTATTTAGGTTTGATATAAAATCCCACATCATACTTATTTACATGATTTATTATTATTTTAAAACAACTTAGAAGAACCTGAGATTATTTAATTATATTTTAAGTTAAAAGTTAAGAATTATTTTAGTATTATTGAAGATAATTTATTTCATTTAAAAAGTCATAAGAATGCTATAGATGTAGTGGTAAGATGATAAGGTAGTGGTAGTATTCTTATGCCATTGAGACAGTATCTTGGGAGATATTGACTCAGTGTAAATCTGCTTATTACTTTGTAACTTTACTTCACAGTCTCATAATTTTATAAATACTTATTTAATTAGTATAATCTAGAACTATATTGATTTTGATAATTGATAATAAATTTAATTAAGATATGATAATATAAAAGTATATTAAAGATAGATATGCAAATTTTAATTAAGCATAATAATGTAACTGAGCTAGTTGTATTTTAAACTATTTTATATATCAAGAAGTAAGGGTACAATATATATATATATATAGTGATGATCGCACATACTGCGATCACACATGTATATATTTAATATTAAACAACATTAAATATTGTAGTTTTCTTTTCGAAATAATAAAAAAATAAATAAAAGAATTAAACTAATGAGGAAAGAAAACTGTCGTAATTAATTATCGTAATGAAATAAAAGAGAGGAAAATGGAATCGAACAAGATTCTTATCTTTTACCCTCCAAAGTGTATATTTTGAAAAATATAAGAAGTAAAGTTAGAAAACATTGAAATCATATATTTGGTTTAAAATCAAAAGCGAGAAAGGAAATATAAACAAAATAGGAACGTAAAAATGATTTATAAAAAAAAGGGTAAAAATTGAGGAGTTTAAATAAAATTAGAAATAGAATTTAAAATGTGACAAAAGATAAGGATCTACTCTAGAAAAGTACATATTTTGAAAAAAAACGAAATGCATGTGTTGGAGTATGTATAAAGAAAGCAATGTTTAATGCATTTCAAAGGAAAATAATTTTATGAAGAAAAAAAAAGAAAGAAAAGAAATAATAAATAAATGTAAAATATTACTATGAAATTGGATGAAAAGAGTAAATTTGTATAAGTTGGGGAAGGCATCTTAAAGTGAGAGGTGTGAAAGGAAAGCTGCACAAACAAAAATATCAAGATAATAAAAGAATTTGGAAAAAGACATTAATAAAATTAATTCTAAAAAGAGAGTTCAAGTAGAGACTTTGTTGAGGACACTGCTCTGGTAAGAAGCAGATTACAATATAGTAGAAGGCGGACATGAAAATTTAAATTTGCAAAGAAAAAACCAGAAAGCTGAGTAAAAGCAACTCGACATAGAAGACTGACACTGTATGAACATGAAAATAGTTTACAATATAAGTGAAGCTTCAAGGGTATGTGGCTAAGGGCCATCATGATCACTGGTCAATTTAGACCCACCGTCCTCATATGGTCACTTTGCCATGTAACAACTGCTGGTGTAGCATCTGCCTGATGATCCACCTGCCATGCCCTTGATGTCCTAGTATGGAGATATCACTATGGATATAAGAAGAAATTCCACAAACCAAATCCAAGCCTAATAAAAAAAGATTTTGATACATCAGAAATTAAGACAATTTTGCCATATATAAAAGGAGTAACTGATAAAATTGGTAACATTTAAAGAATAATAATATTCACACAATTTACACTACTTATAAAAAAAATTAGTGAAATACTTCCACTTCCTAAAGATAAAATTGCTTTGGAATGTCATGGTGTATATAAAATTCCATGTAGAGTCTGTTTCAAAACATATATTGGACAGACTAATTGTAGAATAAATATTAGAAAGGAAGAACACATTCTGGCAGTCAGAGAAAATTCCAATTCATCAGCTATTTATTTCCATATAATATTAACTAATCATGATATCAATTTTGAAAAAACAAAGCAAAAATTGAACAATACGACCAGAGATTGCTAAGAGAAGCAATAGATTTTTTTAAAAGGCCCAAGAAATAAATGAATGGTATGAATTTAAAAAGATTAACATTTGGAAGAAGCTATTGGAAGAGAAAATAAATTTTAAAACTTCTCAACCAATAGAATTTAAATATGAGGAGAAAGAAAATGATTTTAAATCTCACACATTTTGAGAAAGAGAAGAGGATGCTCTGAGGAAGATACTTGATATTGTACTGAAACATCAGCATTTAGCTTTTTCACTACACGGAATATGCCACAAATAATATGACATCTTTTATCTGTGAAATTATATATATATATATATATATATATATATATATATATTTACTATATATATATATATATATATATATATATAGTAAATGAAATAATGCTTAAAGCTAATTGGGATAATTAGTAACCATTAGAAAACACCAGTAACCACATAAACATTCACAATAATTTCTCACTGCTGCCATGGCAACCTTCTCACCTTTTAATAGCAAAAATGGAAATCCATTCTTACTAATGGTCCATTGAATATATATGAACACTTAAAGATTGCAACTTGACTACAGAGTATAAAATATTGATACAATGAAGTATAAACAAACCTCCCCTTGGGTCCCCCTCTTTTCTTCCAAAGCATAAGCTTGTGGTTAAGACCTGTATAGGTCCCTACTTTTGCATTTTTAATCACATTCTTGAGGTTTATTGCCTTAGTAAATATTACTTATGTAATCAATGTGTGTTAAATAAATTTATAATTACAACTTTAGATTATTGTAATATATTTCTAACTATAAGATCTTTCCATTGACTCATTGTAAATTGAAAGATTTCGTGAGTATTAATGTGTAATAGGAATTGTGGACTTAATCAGTGAAGTATTGAATAGCTTCTTGCTCTCAGATCTAACTGCTTCATCTTCACCTATTTATATAGAAAGTAGGTTGAAGTAAAGAAGGGTTCCCCTTGGGTCCCTCTCTTTTCTTCCAAAACATAAGCTTGTGGTTAAGACCTGTAGAGATCCCTACTTTTGCATTTTCAAGCACACATTCTTGAGGTTTATTGTCTCAATTACAGTAATATGAGAATCTATATACTTTTAGTATAGTAATCGTTTCATCACCAAGTGAATGACATTCATGGCAGGGTTAGCATGTATCCAATTTCTTTGGATGTGATTAACATAATAAAGGAATGAATATTAGAAATGGTTTTAATTGAGTAATGTGCTTGTGAAGCACCATAAAATTTATAACTTTTTGCATATAATCGCAATGCCATTTACACTTTTCTTCAACTGCTGAATGCTTTCTCAGCAATCTTGTTTGATTCAGGATGATAAGATAAAACTTGTTCCACTCCCATTCAATTATGGAGACTTCAAATTCAATGGAAAAAATCCCTCACCATTATCTGATACCAGGATTTCTGATGATCCACATATGTTTTTATATCTGTACATTTTCAGGTATTTTTTAATAGTCTATCTTCCATTCACTTTAAGGCATCATTAATTAAAACCCTGAAGAATGACTTGGGATGTCCTTCATAGTCCATATGTACAGTCAGTTTTTAATCATGAAGACTATTTCTTGGCAGTAAATATGCCATGCATTGGCAGCAGGATTTGCAGTTTTTTATATGCACTTCAATTTTTATATCAATGTTAGGTTACTAGACACAAACTGTATACTAGGGATTTAGCTCTATGGTAGGAAACCTTGTAAAATTCTTCCAAAATTTTAATTGATCTCTGACATGGAATTATTTTATTGCCAACTGTCATATACTCTTGATTAGTGTATAGTTGCGCCTCTGAATTCCATAAGTGTTTGTGAAGACATTTAGACCTTGACCAGTTCATAAGGATCTGATAAACTGTATTGTCTTTAGTCCAAAGTGCTATGGTGCTATGGTTTTACCAATTGATCAATTTTGTCTCTAAATGGTCCACATAATTTAGTTCTATTTTTTGTATTAAATATGTGAGATAATATTTTAGCATATTTTATTTTTTTAAATTGTAATTCATAATTATACGCTGATAACAGATTATCCTAGTGAATCAATCTAAAGCTTAAATGTCTTTTTATTTCAAAAATATTACTAATAGTGGTTCAATATGCCTTCAAATTCGGAGAATTATTCATACATATTTTAATACATAAAGATTGTACTGAATTAAGCAATACTGGAATATCATGAGAATATGCTGCATCACCATCTGTTCAATTTAACAGCTCATCTGTCTTAGTTTGGAAAATGATTGGGGATGTCATTAGTCCAAAAAAGGCAATTGTATTTGAATAACATCTTACAGTTATAATTTCCAGCAGGTTTGCAATTTTCTCTGTCAATGGTATGTAATGAAAAGTAATGATCATACCCTGTTTGAAAAAAAAAGATCCATCCAAACTCACTAGAATGTTTTCTTTGTAGACTGGAATACAGGCTTTTATTTATGCCTTTGCCAGTTGTTATCCAGTAATTCCCATATATACACAGTTGTCCTAATTATGGTAACCATAGCTATGGGAGGGGTCTATTCTGAATTTTCAATAGCTGTCATCACTTCCTTCTATTACTGGATATCTGAAGCTTTTTTGATTATTGCATTGTATGTGGAGAGTATCTTTCATGATTTACAATTAAACTGGTTTTACCCCTTCCCAAAACTTGATCTCAACAATTATAGTATTTATCTTTCCCTGTTGAGACCCAAATAATTAAAGAATAGAGTCTACATTTCACTTTAAACATTGGTTTTAGTGATTTTTGTGAATAAGGTAACAAATCATTCATTTATCATAATAGACAATTTAAATTCCATATTACATAAGAATTTAACTTTTTCCAACACTCATTTATATTCATTGTTATTTTTAACTACAGTAAGGATAACAATGAGACTTCCATTTGCCTTTTTGGCTTTAAATTATCTTTTTGCTAATTTAGGGCTGTACTCTTATTTTTAGTTAATATAGTCTATTCTGTCTAGAACGTTAATATAGTCTATTCTGTCTAGAACATGGGGCATCTAGTTCCTCTATCTACTTTCTTTGATATAACGAAGGCAAAACTCTCCATACAGTAGTGCCACCCAGTGCCAACCAGAGTAATCAATGGATGCCAGAGGCTTGGCCATAAAATCCCCATCTAGTGCCTACTCATCCAATATCCCCAGACTAGTTTCTGGCTTGTGGCCCTCCATTGATTACTCTGGCATCCATTGATTACTCTTGTTGGTGCTGGATGGCACTACTGTATGTAGAGTTTTGCCTTTGTTAATAATGGATGTGCTAGCATAAGAAGTGGTGATCATGTGATTCTTTGATATAACTTTATTGCAACTTTGTGCTGAGCTTTATTGATTTCACTGCTAGGTTCACTTTATCTATTTTTGGGTAATTTTTTGTTTATGCCCTACTTGTTTTTAGAATGATATACTGTAGCTAGATACTTATGTTTCTACAACTTCTACAATTTGCATTTTTCCACTTGCACTATTTTGCTATTGTTTCTGCAACTGTGGCACTCTAATTTTATTTTTGCAATTTCCTCTTAGAATTGTTATTTGTTTGGGATCTTCTGCTGCACTGGATTGATGAAACTTTTTAATATGATTTTGAACTAATTTGTACAAAGTGCATCTTTTGATGGCTTTCTCATATGACAGCATAAACAGTAGGTTGTCACATTCATGCTTATTTGAAAAAATGTGCAAAGAAATAAAGTTTCCCCAAATATCCTATTTCCAAAATACATTGCCTGCTAAAGGTTAAACTACTGACAACATTTGTTGCATTTCACAAAGCTACAATTTTTTTGACTAAGCAAAACAATTACACAATATCTCTACAGGATGAAAACTATAGTTACCTATTTTGCAGATATATTTTTGAAAGTAAACAAATATATATTTTCAAGGAAGGGAAGGTGTTGATATATTTATAGTGCATAAAAAAATTGAGGATTTGTGAAAAAACTTATGGAAAAAAATATTAAAGACAGAATGTGTGATTCTTTCGAAATATTGACAACTTTTATTGTGATGCCAAATAAGAACTTAATGTCTATGATAACTTCACATTTAGATTATTTGAATGAAATTTTTGATTATTTTAGTGAAGAAAGACAAAAAATGAAGGACTAATTGATTTTTGTGAAGGTACTTTGTTCAGTTGAAAAAATTTATTTCACTTTTTCTACAATTGTTTTAAAAATATTCCTTTTCTTTACTCTTTATATGTATGAAGTTGGATTTTTGGAAATGATATGAATTAAAAGCAAGTTTTGAAATAATGTGTAATTATTCAACACTATACATCTGAAAGTAGCAAACATCAATATTAGTGTCAAAGATGTCATCTATAAATATAGAAATTAAGAAATGTGTCTGTATTATAAGTGGACAAGACATAGGATGATTTGATTAGGCCATGTCTCTGCCTCAAACTATATAAGACAATGCATTACTGACCCAATTATAAATTATGATGAGTATACTGAGGGATATTATCAGCTTAAAACATACACATGATCACCATTTCTTATGCTTGGTTATAACTGTTATTAAAACAGGCAAAACTCTCTATATATATTTCCACTCAGTGCAAGCCAGGGTAATCAATGGATTCCAGAAGGCTTGTCATAATACCCATCTAGTGCATACTCATCCAATATCCACAGACTAGTATAGGTACTGAACTGAGTTCAGACCTAGTGACTATATAAGCTAATGCACTTGGATTAAAATATTATAGTGTTTTCATTTTAAGATTCATAGTTTTGTAGTTAAGTAGAGATAAAAGGTGGCTCCTAGAGAGTTGCATTAGATCTTAAGATCTAGGTGCAGTGCTCTCAGATCCAAGGCTCCTCACTGATGAAGGCCACAAGCCAGAAACTAGTCTGGGGATATTGGATGAGTAGGCACTAGATGGGGATTTTATGCACAAGCCTTCTGGCATCTATTGATTACTCTGGCTTGCACTGAGTGGCAATACATATTGAGAGTTTTGCCTGTTTTAATAATAGTTTAAAACCTATTGCTGCTAATGTTAACTTTACAATAATAATATTTCAAATTCATCATATGGATATAAGTTTTAACACCTGAGATAGCTAGAATAATTATTAGTTCATGTTGCTTATACTATTAAAGATCTATAACAGCAGCATTAGCAATCTTGGTTTGAAATTTTTACCATTTATTAGACATCCTGTTACTATTGAATCACAGCTTTGTTATTCATGAAATTCATTTCCAGTGTTTCTCTACTCATCTAACTTGGTGAAATGCATAAATAAAGTGAATAAAGTAATAATATATAAACACAGTTTTATTCCCAATAATAATAACATGTTCTCTACATCCTTGCAAAAAATGGTGGGTGAGACAACTCTTGTCAAGGTATCTGCATTATTAAGAAACGATAATTTTGATTTATTTTTTTATGAATTATAGTATTACCCAGTTGCCCAATCAAGCCTTGAATTACATATTTGAATAATGATAATAATACATTCATCCAAATTCCTCAATCACTAATTAGTTATTTAATAAAAAGGGATAATGTAAATATATACCTTAGTCTAAGCAAAATGGACATAATATTTAAAGTAGGGGGGTTATAAAAATTAATATAAGTTAATGGTTGTCAACTATGAAAATATATATTTATATAATAGAATTAATCACTCTTTCTTTAGCTTTATTCATCTTTCATCAGCAAAAAGATATATAGAAATAAAGCTGACACTTGAATTATTCCAGTGGAAACAATCCTGAAAATTATTTTTATTTCCCATTAGTCTACAAAGCAGTATGAGTGTTCGTTCTGTTATTAACTGCTATGCACTTTTTTTGATTGAATTAGAAATGAATAATTTAATCCATGTGATTTTTTTAACAGTTGTTGCGTTTACAGATTCACTTGTTCAATTTCATACAGTTGTTTTTCCAGTAGTGAGTCCGATTTAATGGCATCAATAGAGCTTTTTTCTTTTTCTTAATAAGTCACGTGTGTAAAGATAGAACTGGGATAGTGTAATCAAGTTATCTTCATGGCATGTCACTCTTTTAAATAGTAAAGTCTGTACAATTTTAATGAAGGTTTATCTGTTCCGATAGAGCGCGCCACGCAATAAGTTTAGAAGCGGTGTAAATATCGTAATTTTATTAACGTTATTCTTATTGCCATTTTTCGTGTTTAAAAAAAAAGTGACCGTGGTAAGATTTTGATAAACTTATATGCATATTTAATATATACATTATTGGCTGTACCTGTATACGATAATTTAATTATATGAGTTAATCTTATTGTTATAGCCTTGTGATGTAAATATTTAACTAAGATGGTTTCATTTTAGAATTACGTGAAACTCTAATCAAGATGAAATTACTTTTTTTTCCTCATGTGTCATAACATCAGTCGGGAAGCGAACCCGCTAACCCGGGACAACTGCTTGTAAAGCAGCTGTCGTTTTCCTCTCGACCACCAATGCTTAACAAGATGAAGTTGCTTACTGTCTAAATAACCCATTAAAATAACGTTAGATTATTGGGCTAAACATTCGTAATCACATGATTTTAATGTGAACATGTACATTTTTAGGGTTTTAAAAATTTGAGAGGAAATTTGTTTCGATAAAGAAATAAAGTTGAAAATGAAAATAGTTTTTAAAAATATTAAATGAAAAAGTATTTGTAGTTTTTAATTAGAAATTGCTACGTCTGCATTCTTATAACTGGAATCTGGGCTTCAAAATTAAGAATCTGAACGGATCAGAACTTTGAAGTTTAGTGTAAATATTTAATATAGCGAGGTATATGAGATTTAACTAATGGCCCAAATTTTACAGTTTTAAAATCATTAGTAAGACCGAGATAGCCTTTAAAACGGACAATTAATGTACGGCCGATCGTGCATTTATTCGCAGCTTAAAATCGCACACATACTAGTCTAAATTTTAAAAATCTTGACATATGTAACATCTGTCGCCTCTCACTTCAATCGCACTCGCGATGCATTTGTGTGTTTATGTTGCGTAATCACGTTTATAGGTGACAGTTTTGTTTTTTATAATTTGTTAACTTTTGCCTACATTAACTAACGTCTCTATTTTGAAACCTATTGTTTATATTAAGCTATAATTTGTTACAATGGCAGGAGTGTTTATGAAAAATATTCTGCGAAAATAATGTTTCAAGACAATTGGGAAGAAAAACATTTTGTAGTACAAAATAAAGACAGCTCGACATTTTTTTTTGGTTTGTCATTAGTTATACGGAAAAAATACGACTGTACGTCCTTATACCATGAAGTACAATTATTTAAGGATCACCCCCCCCCCCTTTGATAAGATGTGAAAATGAATAATAATTTTGGCGATATTCTTTTTCTACTACTTTGCGATAGAGCGGTATTATTCTTTGCAGCAAGAAAGTATCGTGCAACATCGCAGAAACGTGAGCTCACTCGCTGTTTATAGGTTGAAAATAAAATAATTTCACATATCGAATAAAATATTTACTTTTGTTGAGTGTGGTGTACACACTCACATTTATGTGGTAAAAATAGATACGAGAAATGAATCTTTATATCTAATTAAAATGAATTATTAATTGATTAACTCTAATTAATGAGAAACTAAGCATTCTGTTGACAAGAATACTGTATACTTTTCCAATTGTTATTTTCGGGTTAAAAAACACACATGTTATAAGGAGTAAAGTTAATAATAGTGGATTTTTTTTTATTTAATCAAATAAATATTAATTATAATCAGCACTAAAGAGTAGTTTGTTATGATGGATTTAAAATATATTAATTAGCTTTGTAAGTGATTAAGCACTATTTAATCTAATAAAATCTCTATTTAGTGTGTAGTACTATTTGTTTAATTAATATATTTTTTATTTGGCGTAAAATATATTTCTACTATTATTAACTTCTTATAACACATATATAAGTGTTTCGAACACATACATAGGCAACAATCGTAATAAAAGCTAAAGATTATTTTGACATTCTCCAAAAAATTATAGCATCATTTAAAATTATTTAGCTATCTTGTATAAAAAAATTATGAGCAGATTTTAGGATTTTAGAAATGTTAAGAATTGTTTAGTGGTACTTAGAAACAACAATTATTATACAACTGTGCATTAGCATATGAATATGTAAAACTGCTTTACAAATTGAACATGCCCAGAAATGGTACGAATATGGAGATTATAAAAAGAGAGGGAGAGAAAAATTTTGCCAAATTTTGGAAATTAGTTCCTGAAAAATACAAGACTAAAATTGTGCCCAATCCAATATCGTATTGTTTTTATCAACTGTCTTTGTGAATCATGCATGTATCTCCATCAAAAATCATGCTAATTTTTAAATAAATACATGGACACATTTAGGCTTATTTTGTACATTATAATATTGTAAGGTGCAGTTTACTATTGTAACCAGTTGAGTTACATGGTACGCCCATAATAATATTGTGTGTGCGTGTATATATATATATAAAGTAAAGGAAAAGTAGAAATAAACACAGACATAAATTTTTGTAGATATTTTTCTACATTTTCTAAAATAAAATAATAATAAGTAAAGGGTTAAATAACTCTGATAAATAATATTTGTAATTCTGATTTTGAAATTAACAAAAAAAAAAAAGCATAATTTATTTTTTAAAATGTTTTAATTAATACTTGTATAAAATATCTTTTTTAATTAATGCTTATTTGCATTTGTACTATCTAGTTAAAATCTTTGTATATTAAAAATTCTAAAGGATTAATACACCTTTGGTCAAATTCCAAAGATTAAAGTAAAAACATAAATATCACACTTTGACAGAAATTTCCAGCTTGTTTTGAAAAGGATTAAAGTTAATTGAAAACATCACTATGTTTTTATCACCTGACCACCAAGATTATAAAAAGACTGATAAAAAATATCAGTCAGTCTGGGTAATGATTTTTGAAGAGAGCAGTCTGGTTAATAGTTTTTTTGTAAGAATGGTCAGCTGAAAAGTTGGTTACAATATTTTGTTGCAACTTGATGAAATGCAGCAGTTGGTTTTAGCTGACCATAGAATTTGCAGAATGGCTACCATGAACTGATGTAGCTGAAGGCAAGATAGTAGACTGTTTTCCTTAGTAGGAGTTTGAATTCACATGGAGAAAATGACCCACTTCTTTGTGCTGAAATTCATAGCCTTAAATGTGGTGAGGATAGTTGCTCGTCTAAAATCTATTAAACTAAGACAGCTGCTTGCCTGGAACAGTTCTACACAGACGGCAGACCAACTATGGACCAACATTATACATGGATTATACTTTTTCCTGATGATGATCCCTAAAACCAAACTTACCAGGAACCCAAACTTGCTGAAGAAGCAATTATATATATATATAATTATTCAAAACAATACAATAATTAATACAGTAAAACAATATTTTAAAAAAACAAATATAATAGAAGTACTTTCAATTATCTATGTAGTCGTTATCAACTAGATTCAAATTGTATTAGAAAAAACCGTTACAAATGTAAACAAAAAGTAATACGTCATACATCAATTTTCCCACAATTCACTAATTTTTATATTGGCGGCCTGTCTGTTTATCAAATGTTGCTTTTCACTTTTTATTAACATAGCTTCTTTAATTTTGCGTTTATTATTATTTCTTTCAATACACAAAATCTTAACTTTATCAAAATCAAAATCAAAACCATAATTACATGTTACATTATGATCAAAAAATACTGATGGTGATACATCATCATTTCTAACATTTTTTTGTCTTGATTTTTGTACTCGTTTATATAACAACAAATGCTCCTTTGATCTTTTCTCCAATGTACATCGAGATTCCCCAATATATGCCTTTCCACAAACACACAGCCATTTATATATTGCACAACTTTGATCTAAAATATCACATCTATTTTTTGAATTATTTATTAATCTATTTAAATTAGGAGCAGTATAAAATGCAACTTGACATATATTTTTATATATCTGTTTTATAAATTTTACTTGTTCATTACAAATAAATGGTATTGATATCCAAGTATATTTTGTTTTATCAATATCTATAACACTTAAAATATTTCTATTATTATTAAACTTAGTAACAATATTATAAATTAATTTATGATCATATCCAACATTTAACAAATCCATAGTAAATACATTTATGTTACTTATTTTATCAGAACTATATTTACATAATTTATTATTCCTAAATAAAAATGATTTTAAACTGGATAATTTATGTGCTATTGGCACATTTGAATACCAAGGAATATATCCTCTTTTTTCAATATCTTTTATTACCATACAATAATCTAATTTATTTTTATTACGAGTAACTTTAATATCTAAATACTGAAATGACATTTTTTCTTCAAAAGATTTACTCCATTTTAAACCTTCTAAACTATTTAATTCATTGAATAACATATTTATGATATTTAAACTTCCACAAACAAAAACATCATCAACATACCTGTAATAAATTTTAATACCTTGGTAATATATATTATTATTAAGAATTATATCTTCATATCTTGATACTACAAAACTACATATTTGTGAAACTACAGGAAGTCCCATAGGCCATCCTTTATCCATTTTATAATAATTTTCATTAAACATAGCATATATATTTTTATCAATAAAATATAATACATCATTCACAAATTTTACTTTCTTAGCATCAACTTTTTTTAACATCAAAGCATCTAATATAATTTTTATAGATTTTAATCTATCTATTGAACCGTATATCTCACATATATCAAATGTACAAATACTATCATTATTATTAATATTAATATTATGAATTTTCTTTACAAAATCAAATGATGAACTAATAGTATATTTTCCAAATCCAAGAACATCTTTTAATAATGTTTCTATAAATCTGCAAGTTTCATAGTAAAATGATCCACCAAAGTCAATCATTAATCTTAAAGGTAGTTTCACAAATATGTAGTTTTGTAGTATCAAGATATGAAGATATAATTCTTAATAATAATATATATTACCAAGGTATTAAAATTTATTACAGGTATGTTGATGATGTTTTTGTTTGTGGAAGTTTAAATATTATAAATATGTTATTCAATGAATTAAATAGTTTAGAAGGTTTAAAATGGAGTAAATCTTTTGAAGAAAAAATGTCAATTCAGTATTTAGATATTAAAGTTACTCGTAATAAAAATAAATTAGATTATTGTATGGTAATAAAAGATATTGAAAAAAGAGGATATATTCCTTGGTATTCAAATGTGCCAATAGCACATAAATTATCCAGTTTAAAATCATTTTTATTTAGGAATAATAAATTATGTAAATATAGTTCTGATAAAATAAGTAACATAAATGTATTTACTATGGATTTGTTAAATGTTGGATATGATCATAAATTAATTTATAATATTGTTACTAAGTTTAATAATAATAGAAATATTTTAAGTGTTATAGATATTGATAAAACAAAATATACTTGGATATCAATACCATTTATTTGTAATGAACAAGTAAAATTTATAAAACAGATATATAAAAATATATGTCAAGTTGCATTTTATACTGCTCCTAATTTAAATAGATTAATAAATAATTCAAAAAATAGATGTGATATTTTAGATCAAAATTGTGCAATATATAAATGGCTGTGTGTTTGTGGAAAGGCATATATTGGGGAATCTCGATGTACATTGGAGAAAAGATCAAAGGAGCATTTGTTGTTATATAAACGAGTACAAAAATCAAGACAAAAAAATGTTAGAAATGATGATGTATCACCATCAGTATTTTTTGATCATAATGTAGCATGTAATTATGGTTTTGATTTTGATTTTGATAAAGTTAAGATTTTGTGTATTGAAAGAAATAATAATAAATGCAAAATTAAAGAAGCTATGTTAATAAAAAGTGAAAAGCAACATTTGATAAACAGACAGGCCGCCAATATAAAAATTAGTGAATTGTGGGAAAATTGATGTATGACGTATTACTTTTTGTTTACATTTGTAACGGTTTTTTCTAATACAATTTGAATCTAGTTGATAACGACTACATAGATAGTTGAAAGTACTTCTATTATATTTGTTTTTTAAAATATTGTTTTACTGTATTAATTATTGTATTGTTTTGAATAATTATATATATTTTATTATAATTGGAATACAGACATTGATTATATATATATATATATATATATATGCTGATGTATCTAAAGGCAGAAAAGAACAGATAAAAATATACACAGCTGTGGTGAGTAAAGTTATATATGATAACAAAATTTTAAATAATTTCTTTAGTAAAATTACATTTTGAAAGTGATGCATGAATTTGTACTATTATGTTTATGGTGGGTGTATAGTTGAACAGGGCTGTCTGGATGCAGTGTGTTCATGATGCTCTGAAGTATAGGCTCAGCACTGTCTAGACCTAGATGTTGAGCTCCCAGAATAGTCCAGCTGTGTATATGTAGGCCTCATATAAATAGGCTTTGGTCTCATGAATAGACCTCATTTATAGCCCCTAAGACTCACAAGAGATGAGCAGGGCTGGCTCAGTGCCTGATATTTTTTTTTCTGGATTCTACTCCTTGTGGATGGTCTGTCTAGGTACTTAGAAAGGGGCGGTGTTTAAAAATGAGGTATTTTCTCATGACGTCATGAAGCATTGGGTACTTGATAGTCCAGCTTGGCTGTCTGCTTATCATGGCATGGGGAGTTGCAGTTCATGCATTCACTTTTGCTATCTCACCTTGCCTACTTCATCAGCATTAACTCATCAAGCAGAAAGATGTCTTAAAATTTATATATTTTTTTTATTCTATAAAATGATATTAGTTTAAAATCGTTTATTACAGAAGAAAAAACTGTTTAAAGTTACATTTATAATTTAGAGAGAAAAAAAGTACAAACAAGAAAAAGATTTCCAAAAATCTTTTTGACTAGTAAAAGAAAGACATTTTAAATCAATTAACTGTCAAGACTATATTCAGCAAAGAGAATTAAATTGCGAAAATAATCTTTAATAATTGTATTGTGATAAATACAAATGTTATGTAGATGAATCAATGTTTTGCACATTTGTGCAAATTATATATACGTGTTTCAGTAAACTTAGTATGTAAAATGTATTTCATTTAACTGAAACTTCAATCATTTATTGTATTTTTATATAATTTAAGATTTTGATAATTATTTTGTAATAAGTCAAATGTGTTCAGAAAGTTCATGCACATGCACACACACATGCACATGTGTGTGCGTATATATGTCAGTTATATTGTAAATAACAGTGTGTGTCAGATAGACACTTATATGTAAAATTTTGATCATTTTTTTAAAAATTAAATGTAACTTCAAACATGTTTATTTTGTATCAAGCCACATGCCTGTGTGCTGAATGGGTTTTAAGTAACCTAATTTATTAATCATGTAAATCAATGTAAAAATTTTAGTGTGTATATAATTATGTATACTTTTCAAAATCAGAACCCTTATAAGACCTTAAATATCATTTATTTTATTATTATTATTAAACTTATTTAATTGTTAAAATTTTTCCCATCATCTCTTGGTCACATACAGTAATAGAGCTTATGGTCTCTGAGCTAGATTTGTGCACAGGATGAATATATAAATGGGGATGTGTACTTAGTGCTTTGGGGCATCCAGAGATGATCAATCATCATCCTGGTTGGCGCAAAAGAGGATACTCTTTAAAGCCCATGCACTATATTTTATTTTAGTTTAGTCATTAAAAATTTAAGTTTATAGCTGGCCAGTACATTAATGGTACTTAAGTTGCCAGAGCATTGATGATGATCAGCATGTTTTTGTACCCCAGCACTATTGTTTTGATTTCTGATTATTGTGTATTCTAATTGATGAGCACTTAGTTTGTACCTCCAAATTAATGGTTAAATAATTGCCCAAGCTGGTAAAGGCTCAATAGTTAGCCTGGTCTACAAAAGACCCATTTCCAGTCCAGTCACAAGATTGACTGTTGATATATTGTACTGATTTGTTTATTCCCATTAATGATGATAAATGCTATTTTACTTATACTGATATTTACTTTATAATGCTGGTTAATTTATAATTATGCTTTTAGTTGCTCTTCTGAGTTAGCTGGCTGATCTCTCAATGATCTCACAGAGATGATCTAATCTCATACTCTTAAACCCTTAAATATCATATTCTTGTAAAATTTATATTAAATCATTTTATGTGAAATATTGTTGACTTGGGAGTGGTGATGATTTTACCATCACACCAGGTTCACATCTTTTCCTTCCACTTCCTATTTCCCCATCCTGTTACACTATATTGCAGCCCATGTACGTCAGTAAATATTTGTATACGGTTTTGTGTGTGTGTGTGAGTATGGCTGCGTTAATGTATTCTTAGATCCCATTAATGATCTTCTGTTATGTCAGTAGGTATTAATGCCTATCTAAGCCCTTCTTATTCTAAGTGTTTCTTCCAGCATTATGTACTGACCTTTATTCTGGTTTTTGGCTTAATCTCCTTTTCTGGATTATCTAGATCTGCACAAGGATATCTTCATTTTCTATTTTATGGCTGCTATCTTAGAAATAATTAATTAATTTTACCATGATGTAAGAGTTGTTCTTTTTGAATCTAACAACTTAATTATATGGTTTTGAACTTTGCGTTTAGTTTTTAATATACTCTCAAATTGTTGTCATACTGTTTAATATAATAATTACTAATTTCAACATCATGTAAATGATTTAAATTCAAATAGTAGCAATTTTTAGTTTATGTAAGGTTATAATATGTATAATTATTAATATATTAAATACATATTTGTATGAGTAACTAACACTTCCATCTTCCATTATTGCTCTTAACTGAGTCAGAGCATTATTCCCTCTGAAATAGCACACACAATCTTAAAAAAACAGTCATCTGTACAGCAATAAGTATTTTTCATTTGTGTCTTTAGGATATTCTTCTGCTGATTGTCAGCCATTTTGAATGCCGGATCCCATCTTTAAGTGTATTCTCAATTACAGTAATTTGAGACTAAATAGTTTCACTCTGGTATTCACTGAATGACAGTCTGGTGTTTCCATCAGCATTAGCATCTATTGGTCCTCCAAAACTCATCATTAAGCAAGAATATCATATACAGAATACGTATTTGTAATGGGAGTCTATGCTGGAAAAAATTGGTTGGTTCCTGTCGAACGTAAAATATCCACATTGGTTTCCAAGCTCAAAGATTTTCTTGATTTTTTCATTGTAATGATGACTAAATACGGTATCTAAAAAGAAAAGTTTTATATCACTAGGAAAAAAAAATGCATATTTTCACTTTAAAAAGTACAGAACAGCAAAAAGAAAGAGAAAGTGAAACGAAATTTGAATTTAAGAGTTTTTATATTCTTCCGCAGAAGTTTTTCATTGTAATGAAAACAAAATCCATACTCAAGTGCTTTTTTAAAAAAATTTGTATTACAGTATATATTACTGTGCATTTATGTTTATTACTTATGTGAAATTATTCAAATTAAATAACAATGTTTAATTATTAATTATTTAATTGAACATAAAGACTTATTACTGTACTCCACAGTAACAAAATATCGTAAAGCAGTCAACTTTAGAAAAAAAAAATCAACTTATTTTAAAAGTAAAAAATCTAACTTCTAATTTTTACTAGGTTTATTTTTCTTACTATATATTTTTAGTAATGCAATAGTGCCCCCCTCCCCCGTTCGAGTAGAAAGATTATTAATTAAATGCAATCTGTTTTTCTTTTTAAACTTTTTTTTGATTTAAAACCACTTGGGTCTACAGTAATTAAGGAACACACACACACACACAATTTAATATTAGTATTTAATGATTTCCTGAAAGTTTAGTTGTACTGTTTTCATAATCTAATATAAGTGTTGAATGTCTAGAAAAATTAAACTTTATTTAAATAATCCAAGTACTGTACATTATATTTAAATAAAGTTTAATTTTTCTATATGTATATAGTATTATAGATTCAGTAATTATATATATATTTAAGTTTATACGTTCTATATTCAAAATACTGAATGCAGCACTAACATTGTGTTTTATAAATAAAATATTGTATGTGCTATACAATTATAGCAAAGTCATTACCTGTATACGTATTACAGTAATGTACTTTTACTTTTGGGTAAAATGAATTTAAAATACCTATTCTCTGATGTCATCAGTGATGCAAAATTTAAGATGGCTGCCAAATTTTTTTTTCCAGATCATTATAGTGAATAATCGATTGTAAACCGAAGTAGTGGGTGGGTACAAATTGATTATGATTGTTATTGTGAAATATTGCTAAGTAGCCAATCGCTAAGCGGGTAAAGGTGTATTGGACATTATTTTAATCTTCACTATCTGGTCCAAGATTGTTTTAATGACTTTCCCTTCCAATCATAACCATCTCAAATTCAGGTTATTTCCAACATTATAAATATTTTTCCTCTTCTTAGCTTGTTGTGTTTTTCTTTTTTCCATATAAGTATAGTCAGCTTATTTCAAAGCTTGTTGACCTTAAATATTAATTTACAGCTTTTTGCATATTATCACAGTTCTATTTAGTTAGATTTTGATTCACCATGCTGAACAGCTTTTTCAGAATTCCTGTTTGCTTCAAGATGATATGGTGAGATACAAATATATTTCATTTTTCACTATTAAAGAAAACTTCAAATAAAATGGAGGAAATCCTGCACCATAATCTGATACCAGCATTTCTGATGATGCACTTTTCTTTAATATATGAATATTTTTGACTGAACTAATATTTTTTTCTAGTCTATATTCTGCATCCTTTAATCAACCGGCACTAAACAGAATGACAAAAAATAAGTTGAATTCCCTTTGTGATTCATATGCATGGACTCCAAGGTTTGTCATTTTTGGCCATGAAGGGTATTTCTTGGCAGTAAATATATCATTAATTGACATGATGTGCATTTTTATATACACTTTTATTTGCATCAATGTTGGCCATTACTCATAACTACTATATGTTAGGATTTTAACTCTAATTATAGCAATGAAGTATTTCCAAAATCTTAATGTAATCCTGAACAGGGACAGTTTTATTGACAACTATTATACAACCTTTATTAATTAATAGTTGCTCTGATGTGTTTTACAAGCAATTGTGGAAATTTTCAGACAATTCGCTAGGTCATCTATTCTTGAACCAAAGGATCTAGTAACCTGTATTGCTTTTAGTCTAAAGTGTTATGGCTTTACAATTGATTAATTTTATTTTCAATGGTGATTTAATTTACTGCTATATAACTATCTGTTTTGGGATATGACTACACAAAGGAATTTTATTAATTCTTCATGCTCAAAAACATTGTGCTTTTGGAGATTATTTTTTAATATAAGAAGGGGGTGGGAAGATTATGGTGAATTTTAGAAATTAGAACCTGAAAAATACATGACTATACAAAAGTATGATTACATGCAGATCAAGTCATTTACATTACTTATCTTTGTGACTCATCCTACTCTAGAAATGAAATATACAGATGTTAAGAGAGCATGTAGCAATTATAAATAATCAAAAGATTGTCTCAATAACACTAATTTTTAAATAAACACTTGGACAGATTGTTTCTTTTATACATTATCATATTATGAGGTATAATTACTATGTTGTGGTTGATGTACAATAGAAAATGTATGTGTTTTTTTATAAAAAAAGGTTGAGTGTGGTTTGCATTTGTGATCTGGGATATCAGTAAATAATTAAAGCCTCTCCTGGTCCTTGTTCTTCCAACTTTTCATCTAACTTGATGCACTAACTTCTTCTCTTGCTTGCAGCTTAATCTCTTTTTAACAGTTCAACACTGCAGCTTTGGAAATAACTAATTATTTTTTCTGTTGTCTGAGAGTTGTTTTTAATGTAACAACTTCACCATATCATACCATTTACACCTTCTTAGACACTTTATCAATACTTTATTTGTATTACACTAACAGTTTTGACTGTCCTGCAGTCATCATCAGAGCTACAATATTCAAATATATAATTATACAATTATTACTTATCCACATATATATACACATAATTAATACACTATATAAACAAAAAGAATTATACATTTTAATATGATCTTTATAAATAATCATTTCCCATTTTATTACCTTATCGTCTAAATAATTTTATCAATATTTTATATTAATTTATTTTATATCACTTTATTTTTTAAATATTATTTAATATAATAATTATAACTTTATCATTTATTTTACTATTTAATGCATATTATTATCATTTTTCTTATATTATAAAATCAATTTCTAATCTTGTCTTATTTTTATTAAATATTTCTATCAATTAACTTTACCCACATTACAAGTTATTATTTTTTTATTACAAAAAATTACTTCTTGTTGATTCTATTACCAAAACCCAACTGACAAAAAAATTCAAAATTTGTATTTTTGTAACCCTCCCTCTATTGTCATTTTCTTTAACTATTTTCTTTTAACCTTTTCAAATTCTAATTATTACTAACAATTGTTTATAAAATTATTGTTCTTACCCCGAAATCTCGATTAAGACTTGGTTTTATACTCTTAATCAAGATTGACTCTTTAATTTTCCTATCCCTACTATTATTTGTGTAATTAATCATTTTTATACAATCTTTTTCAAACCTATGACCTGTTTCTAATGAATGCAAATAAATAGGTGATCTCTTATAATATTTATGTTGACTTAATCTGATACAAATTGAGTTCTTTGTTTCTTCCACATAATTAGTTTTTATATTTTTACTTTTACATGATTTGCATTCAATTTTATATACACCATTTATGTTTTTTTCTACTTTTCTTACATACTTATTATCTAATATATTAAGTATATTCTTCCTTCTTTTATTCACTATCTTAAATTTTATAACATTATTAAACTTTTTGTTAATTCTAATAATTATTCTATTTTTACTTTTTACAATACTGTTATTATAAGTTTTAATACCCATATATTTATTTTTATCTATTTTATTTTTTCTACTTACTATCCCATTACTTGTATTAAATTTCTCTTCCAATTTTCTTATATAACTTTTGCTGGATATTCATTATCCCTAAACTTTTTAATTATTAATTCTATCTGTCTTCTATAATCTTCCTTATCTGAGCAATAATTCCAAGCTCTATATATATTCTTGAATTTATACTACTTATTTTAGAAGATAAGGTAATAAAATGGGAAATGATTATTTATAAAGATCATATTAAAATGCATAATGCTTTTTGTTTATATTGTGTATTAATTATGTGTGTATATATATATATATGGATAAGTAATAATTATATAATTATATATTTGAATATTGTAGCTCTGATGATGACTGCAGGACAGTCGAAACTGTTAGTGTAATACAAATAAAAGTATTGATAAAGTGTCTAAGAAGGTGTAAATAGTATGATATGTTATAATACAAATCAATACATAGGAAAAGAAGAAGTGGAAAATTATAACTTCACCATATATTTTCAAATTATGCATTCCATTATTAATCTACTCTGATTTTTTTTCTCACAGTTTGACATAAGTATTAGTTTATGTAAGTGTATAGTATATACACTTGTTAATATATAAAATATTAGTATGTGTGAATGGTTAACACATATTTCATTATGGCTCTCAGCTGAAACTGACCATTGTCCACTCTAGAGTCCCACACATAATCTTAAAAAAATGGTAATTTTTGAAGTAATGACTATTTTCCATTTGTGCTTTTGGGAAATTCTTTTGCTGATTAATTATTTGTTCCATCACTGTAGTCTTATATTTCACTGAGTTTTGGTTGGATTAAGAATTGAAAGTTTTCTTTTATAGATAAAACATTATGCTAAAAATAAATATTTATTTTCAAGTATATGCAGTAGGTCTTTTATAATAAACTAACTGATGTTTCAAAAAGTTAGGCAATTTTAGAATTTATTCATTGCAGCTTACATAGAATTTATATTATTAGATATAACCCTCCATGCCTATCACTGAGGATGATTTTTCAATATGAAACATCATTTAACTCTTTAAATTCTTTATTTCTGAAGAATAGTAATGGGATTTTGTTGTTGTACAACCTTTTTCTTTGTGACAAATATTTATCAGCCTACTTTTTTCTAAAAATGTAATATATCCAAACAAAAATTATGTGTTGTCATCAGACATTTGTTAATAAATAAGTATGTTCACACATAAGTATATATGAGGAAATTTTTTATTAAGTGATTTTCTGGGGGACAAAAATTGATATTAGTTATCAAAATGTGAACCAAAACACTTGTTGAACAGTAATAGTCAAGACTACAATTATTTACACTTTCATTTATTATTATTTTTATATGTTTTTTCTGAATGATATTTTTTGCTTATAAAAACTATGCATTGTTTAATAATTAATTAAGCATTTTAATACATAAGGTTAGTTGAAAGATGGAAAATGTAGATCGTATAAACACAAAATAGAAAATGTTAAATATATTATTTTTGTCTGTGTGGTTTTGAATAAATAAACTATTAAGATTAAAAAATTGTGAGAAGTTAAAAAAATATCAATACAGATAAGATAATATTAAGGATAATTCTATTTTAGAATGGAAAAAGTTCTAATGGAGAGGAAGTGATTGGAAGTTATGAGGTATTTTTGAGAAATTGTAATGGCTATCATTATTGAATGAGTTTTTGAAATCTTTATTTGAAATTTGTGTTCACTAATTTAAAGTGTCTCAAACTGTTTGTGGTCATAGAATGACTAGATTGGCCCAAAAAATTCCACTATATCAAGTTCTCCAGAAATAATAAATTGAAAAACATTTTTAATTTACATAGAAGCAATAGTATATTTTATCCTGTGTCTACAAGATATTTCACCTTTTACCAAATATTGCTTTAAAATACAGTATGTCGTAATTTAATTGTATCTACATGTGTTATTGCCTGAAAATATTTTTGTCATACCATTAAAATAGTAATATAATTGTATATATTGCCCATGTTATAATTTTATACACATTTAGAGTAACTCAGAATATTGTTTTAAATATGAATCATTTTTTTCTTTCAGCTATGAATTCACTCTTACCTTTTGTTATTAATAAACTGATTGCAGTTATTTACAAAAGGACCAAAGAAAGATATTTCTGCCAGATTTATATTTATTCAATTAATATGAATTATACAAAAATAAAGATTGAATATATTATTTAATGAATTTGATTTAATATTCAAACTGAAACTATTAATTGTGCATATTAAATTTTTATTGATAAGTGTGGTAAGAGAAAAATAATATATAATCTCTATCTAGAACATTCCCATTCTTAGACCAATTGGTTTCGAGCTTTTGGGTTACCTCAGTGAGGAGCTAGAATATTCAGACACCTCAAATTGACAAAATCAGCAAATAGTTTTACTGGTAATTTATAGTACACTATATTTCTTAAAAAGAGCCCATTAGCTTTCAAATGAAGCAAGGCAAAATATTTTTCTAAATTGATGAGTGTCTGAATATTCTAGCTTCTCACTGAGGTGAGCCAAAAGCTTGAAACCAATTGGTCTGGTGATGGGAATGTTCTAGATAGAGCTTTTAAATATTTTTCTCTTATCTAGTGTCTGAATATTGTAGCTCCTCACTGAGATGAGCCAAAAGCTCAAAACCAATTGGTCTGTGGATAGGAATGTTCTAGATAGAGATTTTATTTTTTTTTCTTTTACCACACCTATTAATAGCTTTTTTGAGTTATTGGTATGCTCCCTATATTGCATATTTGTAAATGCAAACTCATAAAAGCAATTTCTCATGATATAAGACTTTTTTTATCGATTATTATATTAAATTTGTATAATTCAGCATACAGTGTATGTAATTCATAGAATATCATTTTTTTTCACTTATGTAAAAATAGTCAGAATTTGTGTATTTCTCTATATGTATATATATGCAAAGTTCATTATATCTATTCTTAAGTTTTATTAATGAAAACCAATGAATGATAATTACTGTATGGCAAAGAAAAGTTTGCAAAAGTAAAGACAGTAATAACTTATACTTTTGAATTTAGTTTTTTTATATGTAAATTCTTTAGATGTTATATATATATTAAAAATAATAATTGAATAGAAATTATTTAATCAGACAACTTTTATAATAATATATTTTATTTCACCAACCTGGATTTCGCCCCTAAACTGGAGCCTTATCAAGATGTAAATACACTTAGTTACATTACAATTCTTTCTTTTCTACAGCAACTCCACCTACAGGCTTCCTTTTACATTACAATATCAAAGATAAAACAAATCTTCTATTTCCTATTCATCACATATATAAACAATTATACATAATATTTACACATATTTATACATAACATTTATCTAAGTGTATTTACATCTTGATAAGGCTCCAGTATAGGGGCTAAATCTGGGTTGGTGAAATTAAATAGATTATTATAAAAGTTGTTTGATTAAATAATTTTTATTCAATTATTATTTTTAATATATTACATTGCAAAGACATTATGAACAAGTTTATTTTATGAAATTTGGTAGATATGTTCTTTGTAAGATATTCACAAAATACAGTGGGAATGAAATTTGCATTTTTGTTGTTGCTCTCAATATTCTGTAAATAAATACTTTATTTCTTTGAAATTGGCCTGGAGTTGATGACAGTTTATATAACTCAAGTTGAGAAATACACACTTGTCACTATAAATATTCATACAAAGTTTTTGTATAAGTTAATGTTAGATCAATTTTCTGTGTTTGTTATTTTTTCTTCTGTTCTATATAAAGTAAAAAATCATTGGGTTCAAAATAATAATTCTTGACATATATATAAAACAAACAAGAATTTAGATTTTCTCTGGCATTAAAAAATGTAAACATGAAATGTTTGGATCAATAAAGATATTAAATGCAACATTTAATTTACAGCTTAAATGAGTTACTTATTTTAAGACTGCTCTAATGAAAATTAATTTCTGTTTCCTTAGGAATTCTTTTTTTTGTCATCCATGACATGTTATATGTGTAAAAAAAATGTGATTAATATTATTTTTTCTGTTTTGTTTAGATCTAAGACATGGACAAAGAGAATATTTGGTGAAAAAGCCTATCATTGAAATATTAAAGACATTGATTATAGAATTAGTCAAGTCTTCATATTCATGCAGGATTGTAACAAAACAACATTTCTTGACAAAATAATTGTAGCTGAAAAGTAACATATTTAACTCTGTATGAAAATGAAGAACTACTATAAGAAAGCCAAGCAGTTTTGAATTAAAGAAAATTTAAAAAACAGTAAGAGGTTATATCTGTTATTATTTTGTCGATCAGATAAAGACCAGTAATTATAATGCTTAAACATATTTAAATTGATAACATATTTTATGAATATATAAATGTACTTTCATAAAAGTTCACAAAATGTCTGAATAGAAAATAACTTGATTAAAAACATTTGTTCAATGAAATATTTCAAGTTTATATAAGACACAAAATGTGTATTTTGCCACTTTATCATTATTTGGGATATATGGGAAAATGGAAAACCTGTTTCTCTGTTAATTTTTGTGATTATGAGGGGAAAATCTCTATAAGAATGAGCAACATGGAAGAAGCCATATAAAAGAAAAAAGTATAAAGAAAAGATAAATAACTATACCCATATGGGTTTTGATAAAACTAAAGTTATGAAAAAACCTATTACAGCATAAAAAGTTTTTTATTGTACTTTGTGTGATTTCAAATTTTTTATCAGGAAACAAAACAAGACAGGAGAAAAATCTTTTGGATGTAGTTTGTGCTGATTTAAAAGTAATTCTAGAATACATATAAGAAGATGGAGGTGAAAAATGTTTTCAATGTAGTTAGTGTGAACTGAAGATTGCATGTAAGAAAAATTTAAGGTTGCAAGAAATAACATGTAAATAACAAACTTCTTTCAATATAGTTTGTGTGAATATTGGACTGCTGAAAAGGGAGTTTGGAATACATTAAAAACACATGGAGAAGCACATTTTCAATTTTAATTGGAGGCAAAAGTACATGAAAATTGTTTCATTGTAATTAGTGTGAATATAGGACTGCTGTAAAGGAAAGTTTGGAAATGCATGAAAGAACACATACAGAAAAAAAATCTTTCACATGTAGTTTGTGTAAATATAAGACTACAGGTAAAAGAAATTTATTGGTACATGAAAGGATTCATACAGGAGAAAAAACATTTCAATGTAGTTTATGTGTATTCAAAACTGCACAAAAGGGTCAGCTAAGACTACATGAGAGAACACATACAGGTGAAAAACCTTTTCAATGTAGTTTATGTGAATTTAAGACTGCATGGAAAAAATGTTTATCAATACATGAAAGGCTACATACAGGAGAAAACCCGTACCAATGTACTTTGTGTTCATTCAGAACTGCAAAATAGTGTTGGTTAAGACTGCATGAAAGAACTCATACAGGAGAAAAACCGTTCCGATGTAGATTTTGTGAATGTAAGACTGCAGGGAAAAGTAATTTGTTAGTACATGAAAGAGTACATACTGGTGAAAAGCCTTTTTGTTGCAGTTTGTGTGCATTCAAAACTGCAGTCAATAGCAGTTTAAAACGACATGAAAAAACACATACAGGAGAAAAACCACTTCACTGTAGATTGTGTGAATATACAACTGGTAAAAGTAATTTATCAGTCCATGAAAGAGTACATACTGGTGAAAAGCCTTTTGGTTGTAATTTGTGTGCATTCAAAACTTCGCAAAAAGGCCAATTAAGACTGCATGAAAGAACACATACTGGAGAAAAAATTTTCCAATGAAGACTGTGTGATTACAAGACTGCATGGAAAAATAGTTTTTCGGAACATGAACGGATGCATACAGGAGAGAAGATGTTTGAGTGTCGTTTGTGTATATTCAAAAGTGCACAAAAACTTGGGTTAGAACTGCATGAAAGAACGCATACAGGAGAAAAACCATTAGATGTAGATTGTGTGAATACAAGTCTGCAGCTAAAAGCAATTTATCAGTACATGAAAGGGTACATACAGGAGAAAAAACTCACCGTAATAATAAAACTGCAAAAACCAGCAATTATAGACTGCAAGAAAAAACACAGACTGGAAGAAAACCTTTTCAGTGTAGTTTATGTGAATATAAAACTACAGCTAAAAGCAATTTATCAGTACATGAACGGATACATACGGGAGAAAAGCCCTTTCAATGTAGTTTGTGTGAATTCAAAACTGCACAAAAGCACTGTTTAATACAGCATGAAAAAAAACACACAGGAGAAAAACCTTTCCAATGTAGTTTATGTGATTATAAAGCTGCAGTTAAAAGTCGTCTAAAAATGCATGAAGAAAGGATACATATAGGTGAAAAGCCTTTTCACTGTAGTTTGTGTGAATATAAGAGTGCAGATAAAAGTAGTTTATCAGTACATGAAACGATACATACAGGCGAAAAGCCTTTTCAATGTAGTTTATGTGGATTCAAAAGTGCACAAAAACATGGGTTAAGACTGCATGAAAGAACAAATACAGGAGAAAAACCATTCCAATGTAGTTTGTGTGAATTTAAAACTGCAAATAAAGGAAGTTTAAAACTGCATGAAAGGATACATACAAGGGAAAAGCCGTTGAAATTTGCTTTGTGTGACTATCAAACATCTTTGAAAACTCATTTCACAATGCATGAAAGAAAACATACAGGAGGAAAAATATTTTCACGCCATTTATGTAATTTCAAGAATTTTGATGGAAATCATTTAAAAATACACACAGTAGAACCATCTTTTCGATGCAATTCATGTGGATTTGAAACTTCTAATGAAGAGAATTTTAAAATTCATGACAGTGTACATGTAAAAGTTAAATCTTTAAATTTCAATTTGTGTAAAAAGCAAATGCCTTTTTATAAAAATACAGCTGAAAAATCATTAATTATTAATCAAGTATTTAGTTGTCAATTGTGTGATTATAAAGCAATTGTTAAAAGTGATTGGGAAACCCATGAAAATAAACATTTTACTAATCAAGAGGTTGTAAACATTGCTGTTTTACTATCTTGATAGGTGTAATTCACTGCAGTTTTAAAAATATACTTTTGCTACTATATTCATTCTGTTCAATCACAAACATTTTATTATAGTGATGGCTCATTTCAAAAGTAAATGGACTGCAGCAGTATATTAAAGAGATATCTTAATTGTTATATTCTCTTTAAGTAATTATATATTTGAACATTTCATAGCAATGAAGTAAGTTTTTGCATACAAGAGCAAAATAAAATGGCTTCTTCCATTTCAATCAAATGAAACTTATTTAGTTTTCAAACTGAAGATTGTAATTTAATTGCATCATAATGAAAATCATTTTTGCATAAACTTGGATACATATAACAATTATTGTGCTTAAATAGGTATAATAAAAAAAACTGCTGTCAAAACATTTTAGACTTACTTTTCAATAAAATCACAATGGATTCATTTATTTGAGAGACCGCTTATTGGGAAATTTATGATTCAGTTAGAGTTAGCCACACTGGATTAGTAATGTGAAGATGTAAAATGACAAGTAGAATTGTATTAATAGTCTTTGGTAATTTTTAGAAAGTGTACGAATTTAAATTTATATATCCACAAATTTTATAGATTAATCAGTTAATGCATCTTTATTGCATTTTAGTGGTAACACTATTTAATTGCAGTTTATGGTAATGAATTCACAAATTAAAATCCATTTTGTAACTTTAATAAATAGATATTTGCTAATGATTCATAGCTTATTTTCTAAATTAGCAAAGTTATATTATAAATGTTACCAAAATAAGACAAATTATATTAAAAATATTTTTCAGAATGTTTGTTGTAAGAAAAAAATGCGTGTATTTGTGTTTATTTGTCTAAAGATTCATGCAAAATATATTGCTCTCTTTGAGACTTATTTTTTAGAAATATGTTTTTGTATATATTATTTATTGAAAATAAATGTGTTATTTTAAATCCTAATTCTAAGAGCGTAAGTGTATAGTCTCTAATATAGAATATTCATTTTTAATTTAGTCTATACATATTTTAATAATGCAGTGCCTTTATACATTTTGTACTTCTTATGATGACTTGTACAGTTGGAAGTGTAAACTTAGATTCATTATAGGAGATCGATTTATATATATTGATTGAATTGTACGGATATATTAATCTGTAAACACAAAAATTACCATACACCAATGTTAAAGACTAAACCTACCAATATAATCAATCACAAGCATATTATTAATTATATATCAATTAACTGTGTGTAAAATTGTCAGTTAAAATTATATTATTGACATAGGTATAACAATCCTATAAATGCAAGCAAAGAAAAACCTTGAAAAACAAAAGAAATCATTAATGTTAAATCTTTTTTTTGTTTATTTTTTATTAATCCTGCATAAAATTCTATAAATGACTAAATGATGCCAACAATGAAAATAAGAGCATAGACTTGAAACTCATACATCAACCAGTGAAAGATAAGACAAAATAGACCAGTATTCTTTTTTTAAAAAAAAAAGAAAAGGAAGGAAAATAAACTACGTCCTTAAGAAATTTTCTTTTTAAATTTCTAAAATTAAAGTTAGCGCATCTTCATTATCATCAACAGTAGAGCTTATAAATCACTACAATTACAACTTGAAAAAGTTAGTTCAAGAACTCACTATCAACTTCTATAAAGCATATATTTTAATCCAAGTTATAAGCTAATAAAAACATGCATGAGACCATGAAGATCCAGAGGGTGACCAAAGATTGTCTGATTACTATCCAATTCATACAATGGAACTTTTCCTAAATGCAAGGATACTCGGATATTTCACAATGTGGACTACAAGACTTCGAACTATGGCTAGACAATGCTGCATCAGCATCTCAAATTATATTTTTTATTCTTATTTCATTTGTAAATTGATTTCTTTCTTTTGAAACAGTCAATCCATCCAATTGTCAATTATTGTAGAGGGAAAGGGAACCATAAGTTCTATTTTGTTTGTTTATTTAATAATAAAATTTAGGTACATTTTCCCTACTTACTTGCCAATTGATACATTCACACTTTGACTGTTACAACATTTTTTTATGTTCGATGTTTGTGTTCAATCAACATAATTATTTATTATTCAGAATGTATGACTAAACTCCTGAATGATTGATCTATTCTATCATAGATTTATATAACACCAGAATAGGTCAAATATAATAACCTTCAACCAATTATAAAATATAGATAGATGGATCGGAAATTAATGAACAACTGATGGTAGAAACTTTAGTTAGCAGAGTTAATTGTTAAAGTATAGGTTTCTTTTTTCAAAATTTGTCATGAATGGAAATTTAAAATTGTTAACTTAGAATGGTAAATAACCATCCTTTGTATGGGTTAAATGTATTGGTCAGAAGGAATTGATGAACACATACAAAGGATGATCATATTTATACAATTACCAAATGTTAAGTAAATAAATATATCAGTTTGTTATAAAACAATCATGAATAAGAGTCACCATCACAATTATTTTTGTTAAATATTAAATGAAATGTTTGTTACTTTATTTGTTTATTTTCCATTCCATCACACATATGCATATCCCAAGAACTTGTAACCTGAAATAATATACCTTGAAATAGAGTAAGTATATATTCTTCCTGAGTTTGAACTCTGGCATAACAAGGATCAAGGTGAGGTGAAATAAGGGAAGTTATGTAAAAGTGAATTCCATCCCACTCAATCAGTAATTATCATGGAACCACTTCATAAAGCACAGGTAAATCATCAGATAACTGACTTGCCTTATCAAATTTAATGAATTACCGTGAAGACCAAATGTTGGGGGAAAAAAGATCATCCTGATATGTATGTATGCCCAAAATCTGTGGGTCTCTTAAGTAAGAGCATGACAATATAATCATATATAGTAGATCGATTTATATATATTGATTGAATATAATATGAATTATGTAATAAATGACAAATGGATCCATTTTTTATAAAACTATTTGAAACCATTGATGCATATCTGGTTTGAAAAATTGAGCACTACTGAAAAGGAATTTAATAAGAAATAACTCTTCAGGATAATTTTTCCTTTATTAATACTAGATTTTTTGATGTGAATGTTGTAAAATACTGCCAAGTGTCAAATTTAAAGATTTTCATAAATGCAACAAAAAGTTGTATTCAACTAATATTAGAAATAACATCATCTCTTCTTCTTATTGTAAAATATGGATTCATTAAGTGCCTAATATACAGTATGTCCTAGTGAAAAGATGACTGGTTTTTAATACTATCTTTGAGTTAGTACGTTTTATGTGGAGATGTAGTTTACCTCACCATAAAAATTTAAAAGTGTTAACATGTCTAGATCCACTATTTATGATGTGAGAGTTAATGTATAATTGTTATCTGAAGACAAGTGACTGAAGAAACTTCTGCTACTTCAAACAGTCTATTCATGCAACTTAATACTAAAAAACATCCATTCACAGAACAGTTATATTATTTCAATATTATAATCAATTTATTCATATATATCATAATTTCTTTTGTAATTAATCTTTGCAGTAGAGATGAATGGATACTTAAACACACAAATAATTCTTCCCTGCATAAATATAAAATAGTCAAGTCATTAAATTGTCTCATCACATGTTCTTAATACATATTTTAATTTGTCTGCAATACATTGTAATAGTCCATATTCCCTTAGGAAAGAAGATGAACACTTAACTATAGTCAGACTTCTGGTCTTCATATAGAATGCCATGAATGATGTGATAAAAGTTTAATCCATGATTGAATCTATTTGACATAAGATAATTTAATATTAAATGTTTAACATAGATATAACTTAGACCAGTTCATTCAATCTTCACCTCTCTTGATTATTCCATTATGCTCAGTATTCGAACTCGGTAAATTTTTCAGGGGTCCATCAATATCCTATAGCAATAATATAATCTCAATAGATTCTCAAAATTACTTTCAACCAAGTTATCATGATGTTAACTCAGGATGATATATATATATATGGGTATTTTAAATAAATCAGACTTTCTTGAAATAAAAAAAAATTTACAATATTTATTAACTGACAACGATTTAAAATTTTTTTATTGTGAATGCTTTACATACATTTCTACTATATTAAAATGTAAAATCATATCCCATGGTAGATATGTATCATAACACAAACAATATTTACTAGGTTGTAAAATAATAACATTTTATAATTTCAAAGATTATAATAACTAGCTAACTAAATTTAAATTAAACAGTATAAGTATAATTGAAGACTTGTAATATCAAATCCAGTTAACAGAATTCCATTTTATAAGACCCCCCATCTATGTATGGTCCCTATCATTGAATAAAAAGATCTTTCATCCAAGGATATTAGTCATTTATATGAATAATAAATAACCAAATATTACTAAATTAATTAAAATAGTAACAAACAAAAAATTCTGTCTTAAGTGAATGAATTTAATATGAAGACCAATCAAATCTTACTTTAATATTAAATTTACTTATTATCCTAGTCAAGTCACTTTATAAGGAAGATCTACATTTTATTAAATAAAAAAATATTTATCTCAATCTTTCCACTCTTTTCATCTAATAATTTTTCTATATGGATTATTCCAATGTAAGTATATTTTAGAAGCAAAGGAAATAAAATTAAATATTTATGGATGTTGATACACAAAGGTGATATGATGTATTGAAAGTTTATAGTATTGTCCTATCCATTTGCATAATTTGTGTATAATGTTCATTAAGAATAAAGTTTTTATTTTCCAGTCATTAATCATCGATCGATGGCAATCGGTATACTCGGTTGTTCTTAAATGTTCCTCTTGCATGATGTTGACATCCCTTTTCATAAATTATTTTGTTGTAAATTAAAGTTGGACATTGAACTATATAGATGAAATATGTATATATTAGGCATTTCAGTAAGAATGAGTAATTACACTGTTTCAATTAAAATAATAGCATTTGATCCTATGGCAAATTGTATTTACTCATGATGCATTTTCTATAACTTGAAATCTTAAATGTTTAGATTTATATAAATGTTTTTTGCTGATATTTATCTTCCTTAAAATTCAAATTCAGAAAGATCTTGTTAAAAATTTCTTTTATTATTATATGAAAAATGATTTAGTTTTTGAAATTATTATTAATACACCTGGGTCCCATTTTATGCAGTATAGGTTCTTCAGAAAATGCATTGCACAAAAATAAACTTATCTCACCTTGAAAAATGGGGGATAGGTTCTGTAATTTTTAGAAATTAGCATAAAAGCAAAGCAATAAGGAAGAATTACTTTAAAATTCACATTAAAGAAATAAGAAAATAAAGTATGACATAAAAAATTTCAAATATTTGAAAAAAATTAATACAAGACAAACATTTTTATTAACTACAGTATTTAATTTTACATTTTTTTCATACATATTTTAATCATTACTGCTATTTGACAATATGCGTTCATTTTTGGACTGGTAAAAAATCAGATTTGTGATGTGATGTACAACTAGCACCACTTTCTGTTTTGCACTGTGTTAATGGTTTTCTGTTTCTATATTAAAAAATGAGATCACAATCAAAACAAAAAGATTATACATTATCATTAGAAAAATTATTTTCAGTTTATAAAATCAATAAAGTCTTTGTTATTTATTTTAAAAATTAAAAAAAAAAAATTTCTGTTATTTCTAACAAAATACGTTTTAAAAGTTTAAAATTTTTGAATATTTATCGTGATATTTTTATACATACATATATAAATCTATTATTATTTACTCATTAGTATAAGTAGGTTATTTACATAGAAGCTAAGATTCTAAATACAGCTTCAGGCCATATTCACATTATTTGCTAATATAATGCTATATTTTTGAAAAAAAAATGTATTTCAAGTCAATATGTTATTAATAATTTAAATTTCTTGATATCTAATAAATATAATGAAATATGAAAGATATTAAGAAGAAACATGAATTGCATTAAAATAATCCACATAAAATGAGATCCAGTTATAATATTAAAGGGTAATTTAACTCTTTTCTTGAGTGATATTAGAATTCTCTGCTATTGAAGATTTTGTATATAAAAAAATTCATTCACAGTAATGATCCATCTTTTTAATGTGTTCGGTATTTGAATACAGCAAAATAACTGTAGTAACTAGTTCATTTGTAAAAGAATTAATTTGGAAATTAGTTGATTTAACTTTTACAGTAGAATCGACTTCCGCTAATTAGTATGTGTTAAATTACTATTTCATTTTCACGATTTTGTACTCGATTATTGTTGAATGCATCATAATTAATAATTATGTAATTAAGTTATAATTTTATTTCTTTCCCATTTAGTTGCTAAAATATGACTTGACCTAAGGTTATCTCTGTTTAGTGTCTTGATTAGTGATGTTAGCTTAATAAATATTTTATACATTATATATATATGAATGATTAAAATATAAGTATTTTTATTAAAATATTATAATATAATGTTTAATATATAAGGGATTGGAACTCAGACTTTCACACAATGCTCAACTCTCCATGCCACCTCATATTGCTAACCCACCAATTATATACATGTTGAAAAGATAAATAATCACCAATATACCTATTTCATGCTAAACCAGCAATCATCAGTTGGTCCAGATTACTATCTCAACATATATATACAAACAGTGCTCAGCTTTATATTAAAATAACCAATCTTCATACTTTAATGGACAGGCTTCAAACTACTCCAACCCACAGCTCTTCAGCCATCTACTTCATCGAAAATCTGATGATGGAACATTCAAAGCCCATATTAGTGCCAAGGTAGTCATCCTACCCATGTTAATCATTATGTCATTCTGACCCCTCATGTACTGGAAAATAATCCATTTACATACACACCTGCACATATATAATGTAATATGTAACAGATTCAAACTCAGACTTTGACAATGACCCTCAAATCTCCATGCCATCTCATATTGCTGATCCACATGGTCTGCCCATCCTTTGCATATGTATGTAAATGGATTATTTTCCAGTACATGAGGGGTCAGAATGACAATGATTAACATGGCTAGGATGACTACCTTGGCACTAACATGGGCTTTGAATGTTCCATCATGAGTTTTTCAATAAAATGGACATCTGAAGAGTTGTGTATTGGAGTAGTTTGAAGCCTGTCCATTAAAGTATGAAGTTTAGATATCTTAATATAAAGCTGAGCACTGATTGTATATATGTGTTGAGATAGTAATGTGGACCAACTGATGATTGCTGGTTTAGCATGAAATATGTATATTGGTGATTATTTATCTTTTCAACATGTGTATGATCAGGTGGGTCAGCAATATGAGATGGCATGGAGAGTTGAGGGTCATGTGAAAGTCTGAGGTCAAATTCCTTATGTATTACATTATACATGTGCAGGTGTGTGTAAGCCTATACAGTGTATTAATTTACATATTAAAACAGTGCATTAAAGATCTGCACATCCCTCACATGTTTGTAAATGGATTATTCTCCAGTACATGAGGAGTCAGAATGACTTAATGGTCAACATGGGTAGGATGACAAGCTTGGCACTAACATGGGCTTTGGATTTTCTATCATAAAATTTTCAATGAAATGCATGGCTGAAGAATTGAGGGTTGGAGTAGTTTGAAACCTGTCCATTAAAGTATGAAGATTAGCTATTTTAATATGAAGCTGGGCACTGATTATATATATATATGTTGAGATAGTAATCTGGACCAACTGAGGATTGCTGGTTTAGCATGAAATAGGTATATTGGTGATTATCTTTTCAACATGTGTATGATCAGGTGGGTCCGCAATATGAGATGGCATGGAGAGTTGAGGGTCATGTGAAAGTCTGAGTTTGAATCCCTTATATATTACATTATATATGTGCAAGTGCCTATACAGTGTATTAATTTACATATTAAAACAGTGTGTTAAAGGTCTGCCAATCCCTCATGTATGTATGTAAATGGATTGTTCTCCAGTACATGGGGAGTCAGAATGACTTAATGGTCGACATGGGTAGGATGACAACCTTGGCACTAACATGGGCTTTGAATATTCCATCAGATTTTTAATGAAATGAATGGCTGAAGAATTGTTGGCCTGTCCATTAAAGTATGAAGATTGGCTATATTAATATAAAGCTGAGCACTGACTGTATATGTGTTGAGATAGTAATCTGGACCAATTGATGATTGCTGGTTTAGCATGAAATATACATATACTGGTAATTTATCTTTTCAACATGATATGATCAGATGGGTCAGCAATGAGATGGCATGGAGAGTTGAGGGTCTAGTGAAAGTCTGAGTCTGAATCCCTTATATATTATTTTATATATGCACAGGTGTGTATAAGCCTTTACAGTGTACTAATTTAAATATAATGTTTAAGTTATATGCATGTGTATATGGGTATTGTAACCTAAAAAGATAACATATTTATTGCTCAAAAATTATATTTTTAAGTTTATGGTTTGATATTGCACATAAATGAGTGAGCTTAATAAGATTGTAAGTCACCCTTACAATTCCCTTACTGTACAGGGTTACATTTTTGAATATGATATGAAAATTTCAATACATACAGCATATATGTGTGTTCTAGTGTATATATATATATATATTGTAACAGTAGCTGGGTTCAAAACCTGTTACAACAAAGTGGAAAGCACATCCACATTGCCCACAATACACGTATATATTCAATTAGTCGCTAAAGGGTTAAAAATATATATAAAAGTTTACATATAGATGTGCATGAATTAAATTTTGAACTTTTTTTTTGTTATTCTTTTTTTTTTATAAATGGAAAAGGGATTAATTAGAAATCATTTTATTTTAGAATGTTTTACTTTTAAAATATTACAAATTGATAAAATTACAGTTGTGCACAAATATTTTATATATTGTTTAGGTTGTTTAAAGTATTGATTTAGGTTTCAATTATATTTCAAATTAACGAGGATAACGAAAAAGAAATATTGTATATGCCTTCAAGCAATTCTGTGTTGTATCACAATCGTTAATTACTGCAAAAAGCAAAAATTCCAAAAAAAGCCAAAGAATGTTTGGTCAAAAAGAAAAGATACCAGGAATGACGGCACCACCACAACAATGGAAATATAGAAATAAAGAAGTAAAAGTAATTTGGAAAAGGAAAATGAATTCAAATAAAAAGTAATTTGAAGATCTGATAAAATTCTTTTTTCTGAGATGGGAAATGCAATTAAACAAAAAAATTAATTAATGAGATTTTGAGAAAAAAGTTAAGACAGTTAGATTGTGACTGCTGAGCGAGAGAGACTCATAAAGATTTAGAAAAAAAATGTTTAACATGGCGGGGTAAGCACCATATGTAAAGGGCTTCATCACCTGCAGCCGATGCGAACTGACTCTAAACCGCCTGCCCGCAGAAGAACCTAGGAACCTCGTGAATACTCGGGATTGCGTAACCTAGGACAAAATAGAAGAGAATCGTGTGTCCAAAATATAAATTAATTTGGTTCGAATTTATGTTATAGAAGACTTCAATTACGGCTCATCCATTATTTATGGACATCTCAACATCAGACTTTGCAGAAAGAAATTATATATTATGTTTTCATAAGGTAAACGTCGAATGCTACCCACGGAACTCAACTTGATACACTTTGTACTTCATTACATTTTGATCCTATACCCCGGGGTTCATCAGGTAATGTGAACTCTATTTTTTGATATATAACTCAAAATCGCTTTTAGCTACCCTCGTAAAAACTTTCTTAAAATATTTCATAGCATAAAATTATTGCATACAACTGTATATTAAATTTTTTTTCTTATATATATATATATATATATATTAATATGTGTTTGTTCTAAATTGAATATTTTATTGTTTCATTTATGATTTAGGGAATTTATTTTACATTTTAAAGGGGAAGGATATGAATTGATTTTACATAAATTGTGTTTAGATAATAATAATAAAAATTTAGTACATATTTACCTGTGCATTCATTCAATAATTATCATCTACATTTTCCTATCACTTCACTGGCCAAATAAAAGGCAAATGATTCAAATATGTCTGATGTAAACATATATTTTTATGATTACATTATAGGTTATATACAAACCCATATTTTTTTTGTCATTATCTCTGTTTATCTGATAGGTTTTCCTCCCTACCCTGGGAGTGAGCTAGCTTGGGTCAGGCACCTCATTAATCAGGAAATATAATTCTTATTGTAATACCTGAGTTTGGCGCTTGAGGTCATCGATAAATTGACGCTCATAAATATATTCTCCTGTAGATATTTTTTATACATAGATCTTACTCAAGAGACAAGGGCTACCAGAAACTTTTATTCATTGATCTTAAATCCTGTTTATGCAACACTTAAAAATTGCATCAAGTAAAGAATACTTGTATAAATAATTCGTATCAGAATTTTCTTTGGTAGGTAATATTTAAATATTATCTGCAGGTGTTATGGCGACTAGACAGCCATAGAAATTCTGTCTAGTCTACGGTTTGGTTCACTTGTCCATTTCATGAGATATATATTATTTTATTTAAGTCATCAAACATCGAATAAGACGGTAGAAAGTGGTACACCGTTATAATATATATTAGCTTGAGTGTTCTCATTCTTTAAATGATTATCTCTAAATTTTTATTTAGTCTTGTGTCCTTACTATTTCTCATTCTGTAATCTGCATGTGATAGTTATCTAATCTTTATGATTGACCAAAACATGGTTTAATAATGCAGGCATTACATGTACTTTTTATTTCACCATCTATATTCTCACCAATAAGGGAAAATCAAATTATCTATAAATATTACAACAGACTCGTTAAAAATGAATACATGAATGGATCAATGGGAATATGGGCTATGCTCATTGGTTGGTTAGTTATAAAAATACTTTAACTGCAGAGATATGCAGTTAAGATAAAGGAAGAAATTCACTATAATAAAATAAACCATTAGAAATAAAATAAATAATTTGGAAAGAGAGAAAACTCCAAGTATTCCCTAATCAATAATTTAGAATAAAGTAGATTTCCTCCCTTCATCAAAAACATTCTCTGAGCTATCAGCCCTTGCACTTTTAAAACAATAATATCTTATTGATTTGTTTTCTCCAATAATTTTATAGTGTCAAATAATTTGCCAATATGATCTGAAATAAACTCTATGAAAAGTACCTTTCTTATGGTACATTATAAAAATAAATACTAAGATCCTTATGCCACACCTACAATTATAATTGAAATACCAAGTTAATAAGTGACAAAATAATAAAGATTAATATCAGGGTTCTGTAATCCATCTTGGAAATAGTTTTATAGTGTTGTGTTGTCAGCCAAATGGCTGGCATTCTGGTAGGCTATAGAAGACATTTGCTTCCCTTAAAAGCTAATGTATCCCAACATTTAACAATAACAAAATCATTGTTTAAAGAAATGTTTAATATGGCTTATATTGAAATTCAAATAATTACAGATTTTTTTTTGAATAATTCAGCCTTTTATCCAGGATATCAGTCAGAATAATAGTAAAATAAAGGAAGGTACATTTTATATCCTACCATTCTTAACAATGCAATAAAATAATTAAAATTAATTTCAATAATTTGATTAATAGAATAAATGGAATAATATTCAGTCCGAATGATGAGTTGAAATAAAACTTATTGCAAAGTTCATTAGATGTCTGTTTTTAAAATTGTAATCCCAAAATTTTAATTGAAACTAATAAATATTTATCACAAACAGTAAAGTTTTTAGATCTGCTAAAGCATGGTCTATGTGATACATTAAGATTTCTAATATTTTAAGAATTCTGGACCCAAGAAAACATTTTTGCATATAGAAAATATACCAACAACAAAATTAAATTAAATAATATGCTATTAGTTTATTGATCAAATAAAATAAAAATATATACAACATTTATAGAATATTAATAGTCAGCACAAATGCTGTAATAAATTCAAAATTATCTTTATTACATTTTAAGTGTTTTTTTCCAATAATAATAAAATAAAATATTTAAGTTACAGCTATTCTTTACAAAATGATGGTACATTATATTTCCATAGGTTTGGAATTAAATATTACATTAAATAGACAGGTTGTACTACACAGTTTAAATACCCCTGAATTATTTTTAAACTTGCCTATTACATAAAACAAATGCTTAATGTAAATTGAACAATGACAATAATAACTTCAAAGTAAATCTTATAGATATTCTATAAAAATTAATCCCTTATTTAATTACTGAGAAACTATTATCATATGAAGTACAATAAAAGATAAGCAATATTTATTTAGTTTTCTTGAACTGGGTTCAAACTACTGCTTTCCTCTAATAGTAACAAACTCTATTACTAAATGGTTAGCTAAAGTATGGTTTATATTATTGAAAAAAACTATAAATGGATATGAGTCATTCATCAGAAGTCATACACACAAATAAATATTTAATGTCCACATAAAAACAAATGTTGAAATTATAAATCACTTACAAGTCCAGCAATGAATATTTGTCAATCATTGACAAAAATAAACATTATGTATGTGTATTCCTTTAATAATGAAGTGCTTAAAAATACACAATTTAAAATTAATTCCACTCAGTTGGTTTGCTTGTGGATTCAATAGCACAATACAGACATTGATCCACATAACTAAGGCACTATAAATGATAAAGTGCACCTCAAATCCTAACCTATCCTTGCCATGACTTAAATATAACCCAATAATTTACACATATGGTGGAAAACATTTTAATTCACATCAGGGACAAAAATATTATACTATATGAATATAAGAATGGTACCTGTCAAGCCTATCTTTCAGGCATAAAATGTAGGTGTGGACTTTGTCTCACCACCTAATGGAAAAGGAAAACACCAAAAGATAATCCTCTCTTGGGATTGAGCTACATTAGCCATATCAAATATGTCAACTTTATATAATCCTCTCTATGGGACTTGGCTTCATTGGCTAAAAATATATCATTTTATTTTATATAGTCCTCAATGGGACCTGGTCATATTGACTACACAAATACTATAATAATATATCAAATCCTCTCATGGAAAACACAGTACTATGGGGAGAACACCTCCATACTAAGCTAACAAATTATGCAGATAACAAGCATATACCAATTTTATGTAGGCAAGATAGCAAAATAGCATTAACAATATCAAATGTATATTTAAAAAATGCACTAATCAATGTCTGAAACCAATGAGTGAAAACATGTCAGTCAAATGACTATAAAATATATGTAAAAATAGCATAATAAACTAAGTGGACATAATAATAATAATAAATAAAGTTTGTTGATAAAATAATTCCTAATGAAATAAAAATTTTGTTGAAATCTTGTATGAAGAGTAAGCTATTACAGTTTAAAAATATGCACTTCTGATAAATTAAAAATACTGTTTTTACCTTTAAACAAAAAATATAAAATAGTATACATGTAAAATAACCATACATTTTACCTATATAACTTCATATCAAAAGAAATTTCATTCAACAATGGTAGTAAATACCTACATATTTACTATAAACCCTTACAAAAGTACCTAATAAAGGTAAGTAGACCTCTTCACATATATTAGTATTAATTAAAAAAAAACAATTTTTTTTAAAACCTTAATTCTTTAGCAGAATTATTTCTTTGTTGAGCTACCTATCAAGGGCAGAAAAGTTTTCTTCAGCCATTTGTTTGGAAAGTATAAAGCACTCAATGCAATAAAACATTTTTTTAATGAATGAAGATTTTTGGCAGTTGCAACATTTTAAAACAAATAATATAGCAGAAATAAATGTTAACTAAAGTCTTAAGTCTAATAACAAAGATTGGATCCAAATGAAACATAAATTGAGCAGAAATATAATATAATTGTAAGCATTAGCTAGCTTAAAATATTAATGAAGATTGGTCAGTTATCTGCAATTATTATAAGAACACCGCAGTTGCACTGGGAATAAACAGTTATAAAATATTTCCATATATTTTTGCAGAAAGCACATAATAAATAATTATTAACTTTTACTTTCAAGTTATTGAAGAAATATTGTCAAAATAACTTTTATCAACTTAACATTGTAATTTTTAAAGTGAGTTCGCTTTTCTTTTCTCTTCTGAAGAATGCGTACATAATTTTATATATATCACATACTAGACATTTTTAATAATTAATAAAATTATTTTAATAATTCTTTCCATAGAGATAATAATTTCAATAGTTATCTATTAAGATTGCATAACAAACATCCTTACCTTTGAATAAGCAACCCATCTAATAATATATATATATATAAATATTTACTATCAGTTTTTTAGGAAACTTTCACTTATTCTCTCCAAAATGAAGAGCATGAATACAAATAGTACAGTTATCACAATTTATTTGAATTATAATTCCTCCTGAGCAGATTGTATAGTCATAAATTCAATTAAGTGACTTATTCAGGATATTATGGTCCAATAATTAGCACAAATAGACAATATAATATAATTGAGATACATTTAAATGGTGTAGCAAAATTTTTGATTTCTCCTATTTTTGTCATTTATTTCATGTTGGAGTTTTTAAATTCTTTTCCTCTGATACATGACGAATAATATCAAATAGAGATAAATAAGTAAATAGACTGTTTTAATTTTAAATATACTTATTCTCTCTTGTTTAATTAAATAAATGGGTTTAAAAATAAATTGCTTAAGCTGTGCCATTCTAAAGTTTAACTTTAAATTTTTTCAGCACATTTAACTATAATAATAATAAAAAATTTAACTTTAAATTCTCTCAGTGCATTTAGTTATAATAATAGAAAAGTTTTAAATTGAATTAAGCACAAAAGTAGGATACCTTAATCTGTTTATTCGACCATTGTCAACTGTAGAGGTATACAATTAATAATTTAACACTTTTACTAAAAAATATACTTGTTATAAAAATGTAATACTTTTAAATATGCAGATGGTCTGATGAACAGAGAGACACACACACACACACACTAAATCACTAACAGTGAACTTGACCTTTAATGACAGGTATCAAAGTTAATCACTCCCACTTAATTATCAATGTCATCTAAATTGAAAAATGTGATTTACAATGCAGAACTAATTACCAAAATTATATAACTGATTACAATCATGTGACTACCAAGGTTACAGTAAAAAAAAGTGAAACCTATTAATTAAAGATTTGATAAATTAAAAATAACAAATTTAAACCAAATTATAACTATTTATAATTATTATTTAAGATAAAATTATCTTTTTTTAATAAAATATGTTAAATTTATCAGAAATATTAGATATTGTTTAACACTTGTTGATTGAAATTTGATTAACTTTAATGTAAACTTTTAATATTAAAATTAAACATTTTAGCAATTAGAAATAAAAGTTAAAAATAATTACAGACATTTTAATTTCTCACATTATACAGGAAGTTCCTATTACGCTTAAATTGTCTATTTAATGGCAATTACTTCACTAAACTATAACTTGCTTACAAATTAATTACAATTTTTAAATATTTATAATGCAAGACTAATTTAATTAAACTATCACTGCCAATAAAGTATTTAAATAACTGACTCTAAATAATTAGTATAATAACATTATTAACTTAGATCTAACTATACTTCTTATAATTTTTAGAACTAAATAACAAATTCATTTAGAATTTTAAGCTTGTATTATGTTACTATTATAATAATTTGTTCAAAATAATTTCTCAATTCATAAATTATTATACAGCATTATAATAATAATATTGATTAAATTAATAATCTATAACTAGGCAAAGTGGATAGCTTACAACACTTCTTTCATATACACTTCAATGCTAACAAATTTTCTTAAAAACTTACTTTATTTCCTTAGTTTTCACTGTCCAGAAGTCTTCATCAGAGCTCTAATTAAAATGACCATAATTAAAGTGGATAGCACTACTTATCAGTTAAATATTACTTTTATTTTTTAGGGAAAATCATCACCATTTCTGCATTTAGAATACTTAATAAAGGCCATGTGCCAAAAGCACAGGGTCACAATATCTATCCAGAATGCATTTGGACCTGTTTGTTTTATTATAGTATATGATCCTTTGTATGGATTATAGAATTTTTGGCATTTGTTTAGGAGCTGTTTACTAAGGTTATTGGTCTTTATAAAGACCTTGTCTCCTATTTGAATTTGTATCTATTTTTCTTTATGTTTTTACTTCTAAGCTCTGATTTATTTATTATTTGATATGCTTTTTGTGTACCATAATCTATATCAGTCTGGTTGGGTTCAATTGGAGTTTAGTAATTTAAAAATAATTTTGGAATTGCTTTATTGAAATGTAATTTAATAGATGTGAATCCATATTTATTTACAATCCAGTTAATATTATTTACTACACATTCTATTATTTTATTGTATAATATTAATATATGGATTACTTGCTTTTTATTCTTTTCTAACAAGTGCTTTTCACACAGTATGTCTTTCTCAATATATTGGATGTTGTTAGGTCTGATTTAATTAAGACCATACTTATTATTTATAGAATGGTATACCTGGTGTACAAATTTAAACCAATCAGTAATGGAATGAAGCTTTATTAATAAAATAATCCAAAATAGATATTGGAATAATGTTTAAAGTTTATGAATAATATTTATATACTAGATAAATATCACATTGTTTACCCAATATAAAATAATGTATTTGAAAATTATGACATATACATTATCAGTTTATAATGGTATTTATTCATAAATAATCTTTTTATTTCTATTTGGTAATTTTATGCTATATTAAATGCAAATGAAATAAATCATGTAACATTAATGATCATATAAATTTATTAACTAGCTTATATATCAGTGGATGATTATAAAGAAATTAGACTCATTTGAATAATTACTGAATTCTAGATCAGTAATAAAATTTATTTTGTTTGATAATTAGATTTTATGTGTTCACATTTGCAATGAGATTCTAAATTATGATTACTATATCATTTATCTATTAATATGAATGACTCTTAATTTGAATTTAATAAATGATAATTTTATTCACAAAATTAATAGTAAGATAAATTTGGTGTTATAATTTAAATAAATGTGTCATAGAATATTATGTCTGTTTAAAATTTAAGATGTTGCAAGACATTAGATATTATTTCTCAAACCACAAAACATCCATTTATCTATTATCTCCAATGAACAATATTTATGTATAAATTATATAAAAGAAAATATTAATTTGTTACAGTTTGCCTAACAAAAATTATTAGATACAATTTATTATGATGACTTAAATATAAATTTGGAGTTATTAAAGTTTTCTTTTGGTTAGTTATATGCTTATACATATAATAATTAAAGCAAGTCATAAATTTCATAACTTGCTTTTAAGCTGCATTTTATGATCACTAGATGGAGCTTACCAATAGCTCTAATCAAGCTTTATTTTATAAGTGCCAAAAGAGAAAGAATTCAAATCTCTATTGGGGGCTACTAGTAAGGTCCATCTAGTGATCATAATTAAAATGCACACTTAAAGTAAGTTACAAAACCTATGACTTGTTTTATTTATTATAAGTGTACCTTTTTTATTTATTATTAAGTGTGTACCTTTGAAGGTTTTTGTCATGATATATTGCAGAGGCTGTTACTATATGGTGAAACTGAGCTGAATTCAGACTCATATAGCTATCTGGTTTGTAAGGCTGGATTTAAAGACATTTGAGTTAGTAAGATCTAGTTTCTAGAGTGCCAGCGCTCTACTGAGGTGAGCCACAAGCTCGAAACCAATTGGTCTGGAGATAGGGACCCCTGATAAAGATTTTGAATTCTTTCTCTTTTGGCACTTATAAAATAGTTGGATTAGAGCTATTGGTAAGCTCCATCTAGTGATCATAAAATGCAAGCTTAAAAGCAAGTTACAAAATTTATGACTTGTTTTAATTATTATAAGTGTACCTTTGAAGGCTTTTGCAATGCTATATTGCAGACGCTATTACTATATGGTGAAACTGAGCTTAATTCAGATCCAAACAAGCATATCATTATACATTAATCTGTCTAAATGTAATGTTCTCCTTTGTTTGAATTCACCAAGTATTTGTTGTGTCAAGACAATTCCCACTAGTAATAGTTTTTGAACAAATGTTCATCTCCCCAAAAATCTATGAGAATTTTACTTATCCACAAAGAAAAAAACTACAATCATTTTGTGACTACATACATATTTCTCAGAGCTTTGGTTGACATAGAGCCTGAACAACTATAAATCAGGGATCGATATTTTTAATCAAAGATTTTAAACAATCTTGAGTTTGGGATTAAGTTGACCCATTAATGCTTATTTGAATCAATTTTACAATTGGCAATATTTCAGAAAATATGGCTAACATTTGAATTGTTTATGGAGAAGCAACACAATGTTATATCATATTTGTATATGCTATTTTGATTGGAGATGCTGTGATCATCCAACTATAATGATCATCCAAAATGCCATCAAGGGTAGTGATTTCTATAAGCAGAATAAAAGCAAGGTAGAGACTGGCAATCATACAGATTCCCATAATAAATGACCAATATTTACATATAAGCATGATCAATGCTTTCTTATTCTAAGTCAAATTAGAGTTCCATGCCAACAATCAGAAGTATAAAAATATTATATCATTGCTTACTTAACTGTAAATGAAATTCTTAAATATTATTTTCTTCTAATATACTCAGATAGATTGTTTTAAAAAAATGAATAAAAATCCATTAGAAATATTTTAATATGTACTACAAATAAATATTCATAATTTATACAATTATTTAAATCAAAAGATACAATGAATCAATGTATAATGTTTATATTAAATAAACAATTTTGAGAAAATGTGGCCAAATCATTTTGACATGTAGTAAATTCATTTCTCTACATTCTTTCTTCCATCTTCTAAGTTCATGTAAAATGTTAATTTTAAGTATAGTTATCTTTATGATTCAATAGGTGAAAGAGGAGTTTGCTTTTAATTGAAAGAGGGCCATTGCATTCCATTTTGAGAGCTTAACATCACCAAAGAGGGCAAATTCCTGACATCCACTCCACATTGTTGCAAGTGTTTTTTCATATTGTAAGTGAACATACTTTTCTCAGAGGCACACGCTATAGGAACCAATATAAATTTATTGATATTTTACCTTTGGGTTTAAAATTAAAAAATAACATGGTCATTATTTTCATTGCATGCACACTTCTTAATTAAAATTGTTTTCATGAAAAAAAAATTGTGTGAAGTTTTTCTAATATTTACAATCATGACAGACAACTAAATTGTGGTTTAAATTCTTACTGTATGTAGTTTTGTGCTGCCATTATAATGATATTAGCAAATGCAAAACAAAAAATAAATGTTGTGAAACTGTAAAAGTAGATATACCAAAAAATTTCTTATTTGTTCTAAATCATGTTATATTGAACTCTCATATTTTGAGGCAGTGAATATAAAGTAATAATTTTATTACAAGTTTGTGGTACTATCTCCATATATTGAATAGGAATATAATTTACTTATTTATGAATATTTCAAGGCATTAAATGTGGAATATGATATGCAACATGGAAGGACTATAATTTACATGCCATTGGGAACAACTTGCCATCATACATCCTACCAACTCATGCATTCATACTCAGTGTGAATCATTTCAAGTATTTCAAAAGTAGTTTAACAAATTAATACAAAATTTAATGTTCATATGAGTAACACATTTTGTGCCACCATTTGTGATTCACAAATAGCTACCCTATCTTATCATATTACATATGAACCGACAGAAATGGCTCTGCAGACAGCTTAGAGAAAAGCTGTTACCATTTCACTGGTACACTGTGGATATCTTGAATATCAACTATTCATTCATGAAAAGTCATACATCAAATCTTATAGTGTTAATATCAATACACTTTCAATTCCTACACTTATGCAAAAAAATTAAGATTCACCTTTATGATTAATAAAGGGATTAGTAAGCACAAATATAAATTTTAAAGTCATAAATTATTTGAAGAATACTGTAGCCAAATTTTGTCTAGAGATAAAATAAAATTAATTTAGATTCCCAGAAAAATAAAATAATTTGATTCCTGCTAATATTTTTTTTTATATAATTTATCATTGGAATTGTTCAAGCTTAGCTTCAACTTAATTTACAATCATCTCTTATAAGTTTGAATAATCATTGGACATCTGGTGGTATAGTTTCTAACTTTTGCTTTCAAAACCACAACTAGTACACTTATGCATATATCCTGTATTTTTTCAGCTTAATATCCTGAAAATAAAAACAGTAATACTTTGAACCATCAAATAATTGACTATCATATCTATATAGATAAAATACTAGATTAATTCTTTATGTTGAAATGATGTTTCATTGCTAAGATATAGGGAAGACATGAATAGTAGTTGAAAATAGTTACTACTGTAAATATATAATCCGAGCACATGAAAACTGCTTAAAAATTAGCTTAAAAGCATTAAAAAATAAAATTAATAAACTTTTATATACGTATTTGTATGAACACTAATTTAAAAACAACAACATAAGCATACTTATATTCATTCAGTATTAATAAAAAAAATACATTTCATTTTTTGTTTACTAAATATTTAAATTAAAGACACTACTTTTCTTTTACTTCCTAGAGATTAAGATTCTTTTAATTAATACAAATGTTAATTAGAGTAATTAAGGGTAAAAAAATTGAAATAAAAGGAATTCTTTTGTAATAGTTAACTATTAAAAGATTAAATTACAAATAAATTAATAATTTTATTAGTCATTTATTTGACTATAGAATATCCACTTAATGAGTAATTTTATATAATTTTCACTTCATTATTTTCAAGTAAGGTAGTGACTCGTTTCTATCAGTTTATAACATTTTGTGGAAGGATATAATCATAAATATATAATCAGACATGTGAAAAAGTTGCATGATCTCTAAGATAGACCAGAACACAATCTCTTACATATATCTTTATCATTGCGCAGTGTGTGTGTGTATATATATATATATATATATATATATATATATAATATACATTGCGCAGTAATGTGTGTATATATATATATATATATATATATATAGCCAATTACTGGTTTAATTGATATGTTAAAATTAAATAGTAATAATTGGCTATCTGTATATACTGAACAATGATAAGTATGTGCAAGAGATTGTGATATGGGCCTTTTGATAAAGACTAGCTCACCAACAAATGTGCATCTTAAGGGTAATACATCTTTTTCGTATCTTTGGTAATGTTTATGATTACACCATCCACAAGGTGTTAAAAGTGGATAAGTATCAGTCTGTACCTTAAATGAGTGATATAATCAAAATTGCAATAACAAAATATTGTTTATTAAAAAATTATGCAGACCAAAATTTTGGAAGACTATTTTGATATTAAAGAAAAAATGTTTTCAACTAAATTTAATCCCATAATTATTCTAGATTAACTACAAATATTTTTTTTGATTAATTAAAAAAAACTTGTATATTTATTTGTATTAATTATTAAAAATATAAATTGTTACCTGTAAGCAATAAAATTTTAGAGACTAAAGTAAAAAGAGTCTGGTAAAAGCCTAATTAAGGTTTTAAATATGCAAAAGCTAGAGAATTTTTTTATTGTGAAATTTAAATAAGCTTAATTTAATCATATATACATTGCAGATAATTTAAAATGTGTGTTAACAACATGTGATAAAACAATTTAATAATTTATTGTCTATTTTATATTTATAGTGGAATTATTTATATGTGTGTGTTCAAGTATCTATTCATCTCTATGGCAAAGATCAATTACAAAAGATATTATGATGTCATCATCATCATCAACCATTATCAATCCACTGCAGGATGAAGGTCTCTCCAAGTTTAATCCATCTTCTCCGATCTTTAGCTTCTCTTCTCCACATCACCCCTACACATTTTCTTATTTCATCCATCCATCTCACATGTGGTCTCTTTCTGGGTCTTTTACAATCTCTTGGAATCCAGTTTAAAATTTCAATTGTCCATCTATTATCATCTCTTCTAGCAATATATCCAGCCCAATTCCACTTCAATCTTTTAATTTTTTCAATGGGGTCAGTAACACCTGTTTGTTCTCTTACCCATACGTTGCGTTTTCAATCTCTTCTTGTTACTCCGAACATACATCTCTCCATACTTCTTTGAGTGGTCTGAAGTCTCTGTATTGCTCTTCTATTAAGTGTCCAAGTCTCAGATCCATAAGTAAACTGGTAAAACACATTTGTTAAAAACCTTCCTTTTCAAACACATAGGCATATTTCCTTTTAGTATCAAGTTATTTCTACCAAAAGCACTCCAACCAAGTTTAATTCTATGATTAATTTCTTCCATTATGTTTCCATCTGTATTAATAATCTGACCAAGGTATTTGTAACTGTTAACTTCTTCTAATTCATCATAATCAATCTTTATTTTCATATTTTGAGCAAATCGATTAAACATTACTTTAGTCTTTTTAACATTTATCTTTAGTCCTACTTTCATCTGATAATTCCTGCAACATATCCTGCAGCTCTGAAGCATTATTTGCAAAATCAACTACATCATCTGTGAAATCTAAATGACTTAAATAATCTCTATTTACCTTCACTCCTTTAGTTTCCCATTTTAATCCACAAAATACTTCTTGCAGCACTGCTGTAAAAAGTTTTGGAGATATGGAGTCACATTGCTTATACCTTTCTCAGTGTTGACTTTCCCAGTATCATTATGTAATCTAATTGTAGCTGTTGCATTTTTATAAATATTCTTCAAAATATGACAATATCCTGGATCTATACCTTGATGATCCAATGCTTTAATCACTGAAGAAATGTTTATAGAATCAAATGCCTTTTCATAATCCACAAATCCAAAACATAATGACAACTCATATTCATTTGTCCTTTCTATAACTTCTCTCAACACCTGGATATGATCTACTGTACTAAAACCACTTTTAAATCCAGCTTGTTCTTTTTGTTGGTGGAAATCCAATGTTCTCTGTAGATGAGTTGTAATTATCTTGGTAAAAATTTTATATAAAACTGATAAAAGGCTGATAGGTCTGTAATTTCTAATATCTTCTTTATAACCTTTTTTAAATATTAATATTATTACTGCATTCTTCCAATCAACTGGTACATCTTTATCATTTAGACATTTGGTATATAACTTTGCTAAAAAATTTTCTATTTCTTCACCTGCTTCTTTTAATATATCAATTATATTTCCATCATTACCTGGAGACTTTCCCTTCTTCATACATTTAATTGTGTGTCTCACTTCTTCATTTAAAATTCTGGGTAATTCAGAAGATGTAATAGATATAGGAGGTACTTGTTCTTTATTACTATATAATTATTGATAAAAATCTTCTACCAATTTCATGATGTCATCTCTCTTTTTAGTAACAATTCCATCTTTTTTTCTTATTGCAGATATAAATTTCCTACCAATACCAAAATGTTGTTTTACATTCTTAAGACTTTTATTTTCTTCTACAGCTTTCCTTGCTAGTTCACAACTATACTTTCTTATATCATTTTCAACTCTTTTCCACACCATTTTACAAAATTCGAGATATTCAATTCTTTTTAATGCATCATTTTTGTATATCTTCATATTCCTTCTTTTCTTCATAAATTCTCTAGTCTCAGTAGAAATTTTATTGGTCAATTGCTGCTTTTTTCTACCAGCTATCTTTGTTGCAGTTTTTAAAAGTGTATCAGTTATTTTCATATTAATTTCATTCAAATCTGAATCATGCTCAAAATCTACTAGTACTTGAAACCGATTTGTAAGTTCTAATTTAAATTCATTAGAATGTTTCTGAAGATTAGGAATATCAACTGTAAATATTGTTTTTCTTAATAATTTTTGTCTCTCTAGTTTCACATTAACACGTATCTTACACCTTACTAATCGACGATCACTTCCTGTGTTAAATTTATTAAGAACATTACAATCTTGAAATATGTATTTCCTATTAGTCAAAATATAATCCAATTCTGCTATACCTTTATTTGGATGCTTACATGTCCATTTTCTTTTAACATTTTTCTCAAAAAAAGAATTCATAACATAAAGTTTTTCTTTTTCTGCAAACTCCACAAGTCTATGTCCTCTCTCATTTCTATTACCATAACCAAAATTACCTACAGCATTTTCATCTTTCATATGTTTACCAATTCTAGCATTAAAGTCTCCCATAACAATTATAGTGTTGTTTACTCTGATCAAAAGCCTTTTGTACATCCATATAAAAATCTTCTACTACTTTGTCACTTTGAGAACTTGTTGGGGCATAAACCTGAATTATCTGCATTTGGTATCTCCTATTAAGTTGTATAACTAATCTTGCCACTCTGTCTGATACACCATCGATCTCCACAATGTTGTTTTTCCACTTTTTATTTATAATGAATCCTACTCCACTTGTATTTCCAATATTTGTCCCTTTATAATAGAGTACATGTTCACTTTTTAAAACAATTGTCGCTTCACCTTTTCTTCTAACTTCACAAAGTCCAATAATATCCCATTCAATATAAGACAGTTTTTCTTCTAACTCTTGCAATCTTCCTTCACTTGAAAATGATCTGCAGTTGTAAGTACCTAAATAAAAAAAGGCATCATCAAATGGCAGCCTGTGTTCACAATCAGGGGATTCTGAGCAGCCTCTGCCTTCAGCCACCAACTGCTGCCTTGGTTGGTGACTTTACAGTCTCCTGGGAATAAGGGCCATGATTTATTTTTGTCTGTCATAATTGTATATATATTGGAAAAATATTTATCATTTACACAAGCATTCTTCTCCCTTATCAGGCAACTGAGAAGAAAGTCCATGGTGTTTTTGATCTTAAACTCGGAGATAAAAATCCAATAACCTCATCGCGCTGGCTAATGCGTGTTGGTGAGCAGCCCAACCATGTTTATATACTATATGAATAATCACATAGTAATAACAGCTGCAATGACAAGAACGTATGGAGTGGACATTAGGAATTTGCCCTGCTCAGTTTCTTTAAGGCCTCCAAGAAAAATCAAAGGGTCTCCTTTCAGTTAATAGAAAACTTCTTTCTGCAGCCATTATGATGTATATATGAATAAATTGATTATATTATAAAGATTTGATATTAAAAAAATATTTGTGTTGACACTTATACCACTCAGTCAAGAAAAAAGTTTTGGAATTAAACAATAAAAATTATATAACAGTTCCATGAATGGAGGTTTTTAAGTATTATATTTTGTGAATAGATATCTAAAATAGTTTGAAAAAAGTTATGTTAAATAAAATATAATAACTGTTTGAATTTATATAATAATTATGATACAGCAGAAGTTTCTTCAGTCACCTGTCTTCAGATGAAAATTATGCATTAACCCTCACATCATAAATAGTGGATCTAGACATGTTAGCACTTTGAAATCTTTTATGGTGAGATAAGCTATGTCACCACATAACGCATGCACTAATTCCAAGATAGTATTAGAAATACCAGTCACCTTTTCACTAGAACATTCTGTATATTATTAGGTACTCAATGAACCCCTATTTTACAATAGGAAGAAACATTGATGTTACTTCTAATAATATTAATTAAATAAAATTTATTGTTGTACATATTTTAGAGATAAATAATCACAAATTTTTGTTGTGTTTATTAAAATCTTTAAATTTGACATTTGGCAGTATTTTACAATATTTGCATCAAAAAATCTAGTATTAATAAAGGAAAAATTATCCTCAAGAATTATTTCTCATTAAATTCTTTTTCAGTAGTACTCGATTTTGCAAGCCTGCGATTCATCAATGATTTCAAATACATTCTCTAATGCTAAATAGTTTTATAAAAATTGATCCATTTTTGGCTACTACATAATTCATATTACATTCACTCAATATCAATCTACTATATATGCATCTCAATCTTATAGTTCCAACTGTACAAGTCATCATCAAAAGTACAAAATGTATAAAAACATTACACTGTTAAAATATGTATATACTAAATTGAAAATTAATAAACAATATAATCCAAAAAAATATTTCTAAAAAAAAACTTAAAGAGGGTAATATATTTTACATGAGTGTTTAGCCAAATAAACCAATAAACATCACATGATCACCATTTCTTATGCTTGCTTATATGTATAGTGAGTTTTGCCTGTTTTTTAGCCAAATAAACACAAATGTGCAATTTTTTTCTTACATTCTGAAAAATATTTTTAATATAATTTGTCTTATTTTGGTAACATTTATAATATAACTTTGCTACTTTAGAAAATAAGCTATGAATCATTAGCAAATGTCTACTTATTAAAGTTAGGAAATGGAGTTTAATTTGTGAATTCATTACCATAAAATGCAATGAAGTAGTGTTTACCAATAAAATGCAATAAAGATGCATTAACTGAATATTCTATAAGATTTATGGGTATATAAATTTATGTTCCCATACTTTCTAAAAAATTATCATAGAGTAGTAATACAATTTTACTTGTCATTATATCTTCATATTTGTAATACAGTCTGGCTAACTGTAAATGAATCATAAATTTCACAATAACCAGCCTCTCAAATGAGTTCATCAAGATTTTATTAAATATTTTTTAACAGCAATCTTTTTTGTTATGAATATTTATGCACAAGAATTGTTTTAATATGCATCCAACTCTATGCAAAAATGATTTTCACTGTGAGGCAATTAAATTAAAACCTTCAGCTTGAAGAATAAATACGCTTCATTCAACTGAAATGGCAGAAGCCATTTTCCCCTTGAATACAAAAATTTACTTCATTGCTATGAAATGTTCAAATATATAATTATTTAAAAACATATAACAATTAAGACATCTCTTTAATGCATTTCTGCATTCCATTTGCTTATAAAGTGAGCAGTCACTATATTGAAATACAGTACTATTAATGTTTGTGACCGAGCAGAAATGAATCATTGATATATTAGGCAATATTTTTAAAACTGCAGTTTTCATTATCTGAAGGTAAAAATAATTTATAACCTCCTGATTAGTAAAATGTTCATTTTCATGAGTTTCCCAACCACTTTTAACAATTAATTGCTTTATAATCACTCAACCAACAACTAAATACTTGCAAGCATCACATGATCACATCTTCAATACTAGCACATAATTGTTTATAAACAAAGATTACTCTGTTTAGCACAGGTGGCACTACTATATGGAGCTTTGCTTTGTTTATTAACTAAATACTTGATTAATAATTAAACATTTTTCAGTTACATCTTTTTAAGTTATTATAAAGACCTTTTGTTTTTATACAAACTGGAATTAAAAGATTTAACGTTTACATGTAGTGTCATGAATTTGATAACTACCACCACTAGAAGTTTCAATTCTACATTAATTGCACTGAAAAGATTGTTCTAATGTCTATGTTTTTTCATGTGTTATTAAATGATTTCTGTCAAAATTCTTGAAATTATATAAATAGCATGTAAATATTTTTCATCCTGTATGTTTTCTTTCATGAAATGACTTTTCAAAGAAGTTTTAAGTTCACATAAAGTAATATGAAAAATTGTTTCTCTTGTATGCATTTTTCCTGATACCTCAACACTTTTATCAGAAATCTTGAATTCCTACATAGTGGACATATACCTTTTTTCATGATTCATCAAAGAACTTTCACCTGCGGTCTTGGAAAAGGTTATCTTCTATATGCATTCTTTCATGCTGTCATAATCTGCTCTTGTGAGAAGGACCTCTTTTCACACAAAGATCATTAAAAAATTTTGTTTCCTGTATGTGTTCTTTCAAGTAGTTTTAACTTAGCCTTTATCTGCTCTATATTCACTTACACTACATTGAAATGGTTTTTCTCCTCTGACTTTTCATGCATTATTAAAATAAACTCCCCATAAATGCAGTTCAATATTCACACAAATTCCACTGAAAAAGTTTTTCTTTTAAATGTGCTCTTTCATATAAAAGAAACTCCTCATTTAGTAGTCATATTTTACACACTACACTGAATACGTTATTCTCCTATATGCGTTAATTTATGCAGCATTCAAAAGCCCTTTTGTGTATAGTGACATATTACACTGAAAAGGATTTTGTTCCCGTATGCATTTTCATGGATTGTTAAAATACTTTTAACTACAATCTTATTAAGGTCTTTATATGTGTTCTATGTCGAATTAAACTCACCTTCCGAGCAGTTCTATATTCACAGGTAGAAGTAAGTACATTAAAAAAATTCTCTGCCTTCTTTCATGTAGTTTTATACTGACACACTACACTGCAAATATTTTTCTCCTCTGTCATTTTTGATTAATTCTTAAACTTCCCATTTGTGAACTTCTTCTATATTCAGATAAATTACAATTTAAAGTTTTTCTCTTGTATGTTTTCGTTCATGCCGAATTAAATGGCTCTTTCGAGCACTTTTATATTCGCACAATACACAGTGGAATGGTTTATATCCTGTATGTTTTCTTTCATGCTGAATTACAATGCTCTTTTGTGCAGCACTATAGTCACATACGTTACACTGGAAAGGTTTGTCTCCTGTATGTGTTCTTTCATGACGAATCAAATGGCCCTTTTGTGTGCTCTTATATTCACACAATCCACAGTGGAATGGTTTTTCTCCTGTATGTGCTCTTTCATGCTGAATTAAATGGCTCTTATTAGCAGCTTCATAGTTGCAAAAATCACAGTGGAAAGGTTTCTCTCCTGTATGTGTTCTTTCATGCAGAATCAAAGGTCCCTTTTGAGTACTCCTATAGTTGCACAAATTACAGTGAAAAGGTTTTTCTCCTGTATGAGTTCTTACATGCACAATTAGCAATTCCTTGCGTGCAGTCCTATGGTTACACAAATTACACTGAAATGGTTTTTCTCCTGTATGAGTTCTTTCATGGATTATTAAATTACTGTTAACTGCAGTCCTATAGTCACACAAACTACAATGAAAAGATTTTTCCCCGGTATGGAATCTTTCATGGATTGTTAAACTACTTTTAACTGCAGTCCTATAGTCACACAAGTTACACTTAAAAGGTTTTTCTTCTGTATGCATTTTTTCATGGGTTAAAAGATTTTTTTCTGTATGCATGCTTTCATGTACTGATAAACTACTACTTATCATTGCAGTCTTATATTCAGACAAATTACATTGAAAAGTTTTTTTCCCTTACTTGTTTTTTATGTATTCTGAAGTTTCCATTTTTAGCAATTAAATATTCATCCAAAGTACACTGACAGAGGTTTTTTGTCTTCTTTCAGGCATTATTTAATTTACATTTTCATTCATATTTACAGAAACTACTTTGCAAAAGTTTTTGTCTATATGTGTTCTTTCATGCATCTGTAAATTTTCCTTCAATGCATTCTTGCATTTTTCAGTTCACACCAACTAGATTGAAAAGACTTTTTTCCTCTGTTTTTTCATATATTCTAAAACTATTATCTGCAGCTTCAAATCAGCACAAACTACATTGAAAAGCATTTTTCTCCTCTATGTGTTCTTTAATGTTTTCTTATAGATTCTTTATAAAAACTTTTAAATTTACATAAAGTGCAATGAATAACTTTTTATGCTACTATAATTTTTGTGACAATTTTTGTTTGACTAAAAGCAATAAATATATAATTATTTATTTTCTCTTTATGATTCTTTCTTCTATATGGCTTCTTTTAAGATTTCTCATTCTTATAGAAATTTGCCTATGTTTTGCAGTTCTTTTAATCAGAAAAATTGACAAACAGATTTTCCATGTTTTGCATACTATATTTTCAGAAAGATAGTTTTTTGTGTGATTTTATGGTTTATATGACTTTAAATATTTCATTAAACAAATGTTTTCAATCAGGAAAGTTATTTTCTATTAGAAATTTTGTCAACTTTTATGAAAGTACATTTATATATCTATAATTATATTCTCATTTAAAATATTTATTTAAATATATTATAATCACGTCTTTATCTGAACAACAAGGTAATAATAAACAGATATCATCTGTTATTGTTTTTTAAATTTTCTTTAATTCAAGACTGCTTGGCTTTCTTTTAGTAGTTCTTAATTTCATAACAGTAACATTTTAGTAATAATTTTTTGATTACAAGTATTATAATCCTTACACGAATATAGAGACTTGATTAATTCCATTATCAATCTAAACAAAACAAGAAAAAAATATTAATTACATTTTTTATATGCATAATATGTCATAAATATAGTTTGTTTAATAAGAAAAGCATAAATTAATTTTCATTAGAACATTCTTAAAATAAGCAATTCATTTAACCTTTTTATCAAATGATACATTTATATTGATTCAAATGTATCATGTTTCTAATTAATAACATCAGAGAAAATCTGAATACTTATGTTTCTTTCATATATATGTCAAAAATTATTATTTCAAACTAAGTTATTCTTGCTTTGCATAAAGTGAAAGAAAAATTGCTATTACATATATAAACATGGACTATAAACAGAAAATTAATCTAACATTAACTTGTATAAAAAGATCTCTGAAGGAATGTTCATAATTACATAAGTTTGCATTTCTCAATTTGAATTCCTCATAAGCTATCATAATTCCATGGCCAATTTCAGAGAAATTAAGTATTCATTTATAGAATGTTGAGAGCAATTACAAAAAATGCAAATTTCATTCCCAATCTATTTTGAGGCTATCTAAAAACACAGCTACCAATTTTCATAAAAGTATAAAGCATAAATATATAAAACACACAAATAATTTACATATATAAAAAAACTAAATTCAAAAGTATAACTTATTATTGCCTTTATTTTTCCAATCATCTCTTTGATCAATGGTAGTTATCATTCATTGGTTTTCATTAACAAACTCAAAAATAGATATGACAAACTTTATGTATACATATATAGAGACAAACACAAATTCAAGCTCTATTTTTACATAAGTGAAAAAAATAATATTCTATGAATTACATTTAAAATATGCTAAATTATATAAATTTAATAAGTATGATTATTAACTTCAGTTTGATTATTAAATCAAATTCATTAAATAAGATATTCAGTCTCCATCTTTGTGTAATTGCTTTTAAATGAATAAAATCTGGCTAAAATATTTTTATTTGGTCCTTTTGTAAATAACACTGATCTGCTTATTAATGACAAAAGTGTAAGAAAAGAATAATTATTATTTAAAACAATCTGTTTTTCTACTCTAAATGTATACAAAATTATAGCATAGGCAAGTTATCTGATTACATAACTATTTAATGGTATGACAAAAATATTTTCATAGATGACAATAACATATGTACATATAATTAAATTACTACATACTATATTTTAAAACCATATTTGACAAAAGATGAAATATAGATACAGGATGAAATTTACTATTGCTTCTGTAACATTTTACACAAACTAAAAATTTTTTTCATTTATTTTTGGAGAAGTTTCTATAGTGGAATGTTTTTGGTCAACCTGTAGTCATTCTATGATTATAAACCATTTGAAAAACTCTAAATTAGTGAACACAAATTTCAAAGAAAGAGCTCAAAAACTCATTCAATAATGATGATTAATTCTACAATCAGAATACCTTCAGCAAATCAAATAAGAAATGATGGTTATTAAAATATTTATGCAATCCTTGTGTATTTTTGCATTTTTCTCAAAAAGACCTCATAACTTCCAATCACTTCACTCTCAACTATAACTTTTTATATTTTAAAACAGACTTATCATTAATATTATCTTATCCACATTAATGTTTTTTAAATTTGTTCTCAAAATTTCCTAATCTTAATAGGTTACTTATTTTAAAACCATACAGTCCAAAATAATATATTCAATATTTTCTACTTTGTGTTTAAATTTTCCATCTTTCACCTCACCTTGTATATTAAAATGCCTAGGTAATTATAAAACAATGGATGGTTTTTATAAACCAAAAATATCATTCAGGAAAAAGTTATCATCAAAAATAATAAATGAAAGTGTAAATAATTAATGGACAATCTTTGCTTAATTGCAGTCTTGACTATTACTGTTCAACAAGGGTTTTGGTTTACATTTTGATAACAAATATCAATTTTTATCCCCTAGAAAATCACTTAATAAAGAATTTCCCTGTATACACATATGTGTGTCACATACTTATTTATTAATAACGGTCTGATGTTGACTTATAGTTTTTGTTTATGCATATTATATTTTTAGAAAATAATAGCTTCATGAATATTTGTCACAAATAAAAAAAGTGCACAAAAAAAAATTCCATGAAAATTCTTCAAAAATAAAGAATTTAAAGAGTCAAATAATGATTTGTATTAAACAATCCAAAATAAAGCAAAACTCTCCATATAGTAGTGCCATCTTGTGCTAACAAGAGCAATCAATGGATGCCAAAAGGCTTGTGCATAAAATCCCTATCTAGTGCCTACTCATCCAATATCCCCAGACTAGTTTCTGGCTTGTGGCCTTCATCAGTGAGGAGCCTTGGATCTGAGAGCACTGCACCTAGATCTTAGGATCTAATGCAACCCTCCAGCACCCACCTTTTAACTCTATTTAACTACAAAACTATGAGAATGAAATTGAAAACACTATTAATATTTTCAATCCAAGCTCAATAGCTTATATAGTCATATGGGTCTGAACTCAATTCAGTACCCATACATTAGCGATGAGAACAAATAATTCAACATGTGGAGCAAGAACACTACAACACCAAGAAATAACAATAGCAATAGAAACAAACAATATTTATAGAAGAATTAATTCTTTATAAAAATATAATTATCAAAGTTTTACAGTAATATAAAAAACCAAAACTGAAGTTGTCAAAATCTCTCAACAAACCTTTACCTATATACAAACAGAACACATGAAAATTTAACGCAAACATTTTATTATTCACAAAGAGTAAAAGATCATATTAAATGAATGAAGCAATGCTCTATCACAACTTTATATTCAAATAAACTCCCATTATAATTAATATGATTTATATTATATACCAATATGTTAATCCAAAAACTAATAAAAATAAAATAATTGGCAAAATGTAAAATATTTCATTTTACTTAATGATTTAGGTTATCGTTAAATATGAAATAAATCATTACCAGCAGGATTTTTTATATATTGCTGCCCACCTTTTCCCTTCTAAATACATTAAATACTAAATCACTATGATGGTCAATCTTGTTTGATTGATTATTTATTTACATTAAATACTATACATAATAACTCTCATGTCTGAACTAAAGATGAAAAAGTAACTATGAACCTAATTCACTGGAACAGATGAAAATTTTCATTAAGATTAGATATTAAATCAAATGTATAAACAGCAACGAGTTTCTGTTACCTGACAGAAATCCATGCTTAGTTTTTGAAGCAAGCTAATTTACTGGAATAGATTAATTTTTTTTGGAAGTTTGGGATATTAAATCAAATATATAAGCAGGAAGAAGTTACTCCACTTTGAAGCATTAAAAAAAAAAGAAAAATTATTTATGAGAGTACTCCATATGTTTCAGTCATTGTAGATGATATTATATGATATTCATATGGAAAATAAATACAGGCTATTTAGCAACATGCATATGCTATTATGATAAATTTATTGGCTTTACCTTTAAGTGTTTCTTTCCAGAACTGAAATCAGTTGAAATATCTTGAAAACAAAATAAATATGTATGTGAATTATCCTTTTTTAGATATTTATAATCATGACAGACAAAAGGAAATCATACTTTTAGTTCCAAGGGGCTGTAAAATTATCACTCAATGACAGCAGGTGGCAGTAATATGCATCTGATAATGGTAATCCCATGATAAAATTCAATGACAATCTTTAATTTAGATATCCACAACTGCAGATCATATGAATGAATTGGAAAAACTGTCTAATTGTAAATAGGACATTTGTTGGACCTTGTAAAGACAGAAGATGAGTCAATTGATTTAAAAACTTGACATGTACTTTATTACTAAGGCATAAATACTAAAAAATGCAAATAAAATTAGTATAAATAAATAGCGGAAAAATAACATTGTGAAAATGGATAGTTTATTATTGTGATGATGCAGTAGAGGATGCGTTTGACAAGATAAAATATTTTCAAATTGCTTCAATGCTAAGCAACTGAATGATGATTGTGCTGAGAATAAATTTGATTATGATGACAGGAATGAAAGAGAATAGAATGGAAAGGAAACTATATGAATTCTTTAAGAAAACTGCTGGGCATGAAAATATACAAATTAAGATATAGCGGAATTGGATCATATTCTTGACCAAATATAAGTACATATTTCAATATAACTAACAATGTTCTCAATGGATTTAACACAAGAAATGACTGTCAATTAGTGACAGGTATAAATGTCAATGCAGAACCAGAAACATAAAAACCATTAAAAAAGTTGATATTCCTAACTTTCAGAAACCCTTCAAATAATTTAAATTGAAATTTGGAAATGAATTCAAAATATTGTCAGCCTTTAATAATGACTCATATGAGACTGAAATTAATAAAAAATACAAAATAGAAGCAATATACCAATAGTATGATGTAGTAAACATTGCAAAATAAATTGAAATAACATGAACGATTTTAAAAAGAAACTATTAAAAAAATGAATATTTAGAGTTTTATAAAATGATACAACAAAATAATTAATACTGATATGAAAAGATAAAATTATGGCTTGGCAAATAAAGTTATAAAAAGGAATAAGTCTAAAAAATATAAAACAATATCTGGATAGAAAAAAATTATTTCAACAACAAAAATAAATGTATTAATATTACAAAAAGTAATATCATTAGAAAATTTGTAAAAGAGGTACAGAACGCAGTGCTATTAAGAAAAAAAACAAGTCCCCTTAGGGGACTTGTTAAAATTTTTTTCCCCTTCTACTTCTTATTTGCGTTGCTTACTTATATATAATATATCATATACTCCACAATTTACACTTCACAATGCACTTTTAACATATGATTTATTTTATCTCCTCCCTCAGTTTCAAATGTTAAAAGTGCTTTGTGAAGTGTAAATTGTGGAGTATATGGTATATTATTTTTTGAATTGCCAAGTATTTTAAATATGCAATTAAATCTACTAAAGGAAAATTCCAGAAATGGTGCAATTATTTTGATATTTTAAAAGGAATAATAAAAAAAGTAATTTTTTTTGACAAAGTTTATTATTAAATGTGTAAATGATTAAGACATACCAGATAACAGTGAGACTGTACTAATTGTCAATTGAAAAAGATGATAGCAAAAGATAAGCCTATCAGTCTTTTATCGATTCTATACTAAATCTTTACCAAAGTGATCACTGACTTTAAAACAACCACAAGAAAAAGGCAGATTTAAAAATAAATTTTAACAGTGTAGGAAAAGAAAAAACCAAAGAGTTGCCATTATGTTTTTGATCATAAGTAATTAAAATGCATTTCATTCTATAAGTATTTACATCGCTATTAAAGCTTTGGATTATCTTGCTAAAAAAAATATTGACGTTCTGAAGATTATTTATGAAAATGCAACACTAGTGATTTTATTATTTGGTTATATAAAAAAAATGATATTGAAGAAGGTATATATTTCATATCCCAAAAATTTTTTTTGTTCAGTGAGTATTTTATGGAGTAAAATAGAAAGTTAAGGAAGTAAAAATGTAGAGTTATTTAAGTTATCTACATTTTGAATATGTGACTGGTTTTGCAAATAATGCTTCAGAGCTTTAGGAAAAGTTACAAGTATTATAATATGAAAGTAGAAAAATGGAGAACAAAATAAATGTAAGAAAACTGAAATAATGTTGAGTGGATTTTCTCAGAAGAGAATATTGATTGATAAACAAAAAATTGAAAATGTTACTTATAAATACTTTGATTAGATAATTAATACAGATTGAATCATAACAGCTAAAATTATTTCCACACACTTGAAAGAAAGATTTTTAATGAGTTTCATCACTTTTTATGTAAGGATTTAAAATTTAAATACTTAACACAAAAAAATAGAAAAAAAGGACTAAATGTAACAAAAAAGATTAAAAACAAAATATAAGAGTGACAGAACAAAGTTATTATTAATGCTTCTCAAAAAATTAAAAGACTCAAATGGAGCTGCATTGAATATACTGTTACAAAATATAGGTAATAGATGGATAGTTAAAGTTTGAATTTCGATTCTAATAGTTGCAAAAGACCTTGAAATTAACCATGAAAAAGAAATGAAAAAATGAGAATGATTGCTGGTATAATGTGGAAAGGCTATAGTTCAAAGAAATTACATTAAATTTACAAAGATTTTCATCTTACAATGAATCAAAAATGTTTGAAAATGATGTTAATAAATAAAACTCAAATAAATGCTAGAATAAAAACAGTATAGAACACAGAAAGATATCTCTTTGTTCATGATGTTAAATATAAAAAACTAGAAATAATCTGGACTTACATAATGATTAGGAAAGTGTATAAATAATGAACGAATTTTCATAAATAGTGAATCAATAATATTTGAAATGATGTTTATGAATAAAACTAAAATAAATACTGTAGAATCAACCGTAGATTTGTTCATGATGATAAACCTAAAAAAAAAGAATTGTTTGCACTGTTGTAAAGTAAGAAAGTGTATAAATAAATGTTATCGTGCAACAATTATTTAGATTTTGTCATTATGTGACAATATAATAAATGACATAAAAATTATGGTGAACAGTGCTGTTAAGCTTTACGGGTTCAATTAATTTCAAATTTAAAGTAATGCCAATAATTGTTTACTTAAATAAATATATATTTCTATGCCCAAGTTTCCTCAGAAAAACATATTATGTAATACTATCTTGTGCAATTTGAACTTTATCATAAATTGAATTGATAGAATTTATCTAAAAAAGATGACATTTAATTTGAAAGACAGTCATTTGACTTTAAAACAGATGACAAAATTGTTTACTCATAATACAAGTCAAATGATGACAGAAAGGATTTTTTCAGTATTTGGCAATGTAAAAAATGAAAATTGCCTTAGCAGTTGGAAGATTTAACATCATATAATTTTTTAAAAATTTAAAATGAAGATGGTAATTGTTTATTTACCTATCAATTTTGAATTAAGTAAATAAAACTAGTAAGATATAAATTGTATATTTAAATTGAAACATATATAATCCAGTAAATAGAATTATACATTGAATATTGTATAGCTTTTGAATAAGCACCTTAAGTTATAATAAATGGTAGGTATACTGATGGTAGAAGTATTTAAACTTGTGTGTAAATAAACTATGGAAAATATACTGACAATATTAGTGTTGAAAATTACTTTAGAAAAATCATATTATAAAAAGAACTTTAAAAATAAATTATGTAAATTGATATAGCTAATAAAAAGATGCCAAGATTCTTAGGGCGCAGCAGTCATTTACAGTCAAGAGAAGGAAATGGCTGCTGAGAGTAAAACAATGCACTCTTGAATGGGAGAAAAGATAATGCTGAATGAAGGTAATTTTAGTAAATTGCTTACTGTTAAAGTTCAAAGGAAAAGAATTTGCATAGACTTTAATTAAAAGAGTAATCAAACCATTAGAAGATTAATTGGCAGTCTGAGAAATCATATATTTTCATACAGCGATTATACTCTATTGAAATTCGCAAAAGTTAATGGGATTAATTATTGTTAGTAAATTAATTTTAATGCATTTTTTATATTGTTATAATAATGCCTCAGTGAATAAAAAAAAATACTGATATATCGGGTGGAAACACTCGCGGCAGCTGATTTGTTTTTTTAATTTGCGTATAAACTATAAGCACGACGTCACAGAAATCCCAGCATTTGTTGCTGCTTAAATCCCTCTTTAAAATGGCGTATAACAAGTTGAAATCAGATAAAATTTGAATTTTTCATTAATAGGTGCATTTAATTTTTTCTTTTCTGGTCAGTTGACTACATTACACGAAGACGACAAAGACAGTAATTGCTTTATTGGCCAGACTTGTTACTAAAATGGATTAAAAATACGCCGATGATTTGCATTTCAAGGCCTTCAAACCAATAAAAATGTAATCAGAATATCGGATCATACGTATTCTTTTAATTATTTAATTGCTTTTAATCTTTTTTTAATTATTTAAGAAATTGTATAATTTATTAATGTGTTTGCGTTTGTATTTCTGTGTAGTATATAAATTATATAATATTAAATCATTTATGCTCTTTATTATACCGTATATAAATTTGTATTCAAATATAACAAAAGTGGTTGATGTACAATGTAATTTTGGGTCTCTGATCCAAGTTTGAGGCAACCTTATTTTATATACTGAAAGGAGACCCTTTGATTCCTCTTGGAGGCCTTAAAGGAACCGAGCAGGGCAAATTCCTAATGTCCACTCCATAAGTTCTTGTCGTTGCAGCTGTTATTACTATTAGATTATTCATATGGGCTGCTCACCAACACGCATTAGCCAGCATGGTGAGTTTATTGTTTTACCTCTGAGTTTAAGATCAAGAAACACCATGGTCTTTCTTCTCAGTGTCTGATAAGGCAGAATGAATGTTTGTGTAAATGATAAATATTTTTACAATACATATATACAATTATGGTAGATAAAAATAAATCATGGCCCTTATTCCCAGGAGGCTGTAAAGTCACCAATCAAGGCAGCGGTTGGTGGCCGAAGATGGAGGGTGCTAAGAATCCCCTGATTGCAGCCCCAGGCTGCCATTTGATGACGACTTTTTATTTAGGTACTTACAACTGCAGATCACTTTCAAGTGAAGGAAGATTGCAAGAATTAGAAGAACTCTCTTATATTAAATGGGACATTTTGGACTTTGTGAAGTTAGAAGAAAAGGTGAAGAGACAATTGATTTAAAAAGTGGACATATACTCTATTATAAAGGCATAAATATTGGAAATACAAGTGCAGTAGGATTCATTATAAATAAAAAGTGGAAGAACAATATTGTGGAGATTGATGGTGTATTGGACAGAGTGGCAAGATTAGTTATACAACTTAATAGCAGATACCAAATGCAGATAATTCAGGTTTATGCCCCAACAAGTTCTCATAGTGATGAAGTAGTAGAAGATTTTTATATGGATGTACAAAAGGCTTTTGATCAGAATAAACAACATTTTAAAATTGTTATGGGAGACTTTAATGCTAGAATTGGTAGACAAATGAAAGATGAAATTGCTGTAGGTAATTTTGGTTATGGTAATAGAAATGAGAGAGGACATAGACTTGTGGAGTTTGCAGAAAAAGAAAAACTTTATATTATGAATTCTTTTTTTGAGAAAAAGGTTAAAAGGAAATGGACACGGAAGCATCTAAATGAAGGTACAACAGAATTGGATTATGTTTTGACTAACAGGAAATACATATTTCAAGATTGTAATGTTCTTAATAAATTTAACACAGGAAGTGATCATCGATTAGTAAGGTGTAAGATACGTGTTAATGTGAAACTAGAGAGACAAAAATTATTAAGAAAAACAATATTTACAGTTGATATTCCTAATCTTCAGAAACATTCTAATGAATTTAAATTAGAACTTACAAATCGGTTTCAAGTATTAGTAGATTTTGAACATGATTCAGATTTGAATGAAATTAATATGAAAATAACTGATACACTTTAAAAAACTGCAACAAAGATAGCTGGTAGAAAAAAGCAGCAATTGACTAATAAAATTTCTACTGAGACTAGAGAATTTATGAAGAAAAGAAGAAATATGAAGATATACAAAAATGATGTATTAAAAAGAATTGAATATCTTGAATTTTGTAAAATGATACGGAAAAGTGTTGAAAATGATATAAGAAAGTATAACTGTGAAATAGCAAGGAAAGCTGTAGAAGAAAATAAAAGTCTCAAGAATGTTAAACAACATTTTGGTATAGGTAGGAAATTTCTATCTGCAATAAGAAAAAAAGATGGAATTATTACTAAAAAGAGAGATGACATCATGAAATTGGTAAAAGATTTTTATCAAGAATTATATAGTAATAAAAAACAAGTACCACCTATATCTATTACATCTTCCGAATTGCCCAGAATTTTAAATGAAGAAGTGAGACATGCAATTAAATGTATGAAGAAAGGAAAGGCTTCAGGAAATGATGGAATTATAATTGATATATTAAAAGAAGCAGGTGAAGAAATAGAAACAATTTTAGCAAAGTTATATACCAAATGTCTAAATGATAAAGATGTACCAGAAGATTGGAAGAATGCAGTAATAATATTAATATTTAAAAAATGTGATAAAGAAGATATTAGAAATTACAGATCTATCAGCCTTTTATCAGATTTATATAAAAATTTTTACCAAGATAATTACAACTTGTCTACGGAGAACTTTCGATTTTCACCAACCAAGAGAACAAGGTGGATTTAGAAGTGGTTTTAGTACAATAGATCATAGCCAGGTATTGAGGGAAGTCATAGAAAGGACAAATGAATATGAGTTGTCATTATGTTTTGGATTTGTAGATTATGAAAAGGCATTTGATTCTATAAAAATTTCTTCAGTGATTAAAGCATTGGATCAAAGGTATAGATCCAGGATATTGTCATGTTTTAAAGAATATTAATAAAAACGCAACAGCAACAATTAGATTACATAATGATACTGGGAAAGTCAACGTTGAGAAAGGTGTAAGACAAGGTGACTCCATATCTCCAAAACTTTCTACAGCAGTGCTGCAAGAAGTATTTTGTGGATTAAAATGAAAAACTAAAGGAGTGAAAGTAAATGGAGATTATTTAAGTCATTTAGATTTCGCAGATGATGTAGTTGTTTTTGCAAATAATGCTTCAGAGCTGCAGGAAATGTTGCAGGAGTTATCAGATGAAAGTAGAAAAGTAGGACTAAAGATAAATGTTAAAAAGTCTAAAGTAATGTTTAATCGATTTGCTCAAAATATGAAAATAAAGATTGATTATGAAGAATTAGAAGAAGTTAACAGTTACAAATACCTTGGTCAGATTATTAATACAGATGGAAACATAATGGAGGAAATTAATCATAGAATTAAACTTGGTTGGAGTGCTTTTGGTAGAAATAACTTGATACTAAAAGGAAATATGCCTATGTGTTTGAAAAGGATGGTTTTTAACAAATGTATTTTACCAGTTCTTACTTATGGATCTGAGACTTGGACAATACAGAGACTTCAGACCACTCAAAGGAGTATGGAGAGATGTATGTTGGGAGTAACAAGAAGAGATCGAAAATGCAATGTATGGGTAAGACAACAAACAGGTGTTACTGACCTTATTGAAAAAATTAAAAGATTGAAATGGAGTTGGGCTGGACATATTGCTAGAAGAGATGATAATAGATGGACAACTGAAATTTTAAACTGGATTCCAAGAGATTGTAAAAGACCCAGAAAGAGACCACAAGTGAGATGGATGGATGAAATAAAAAAATGTGCAGGGGTGTTGTGGAGAAGAGAAGCTAAAGATCAGAGAAGATGGATTAAACTTGGAGAGACCTTCATCCTGCAGTGGATTGATAATGGTTGATGATGATGATATACTATTTATAATGTTTATGGGATGGGAATGATCTTCCAGTATTATATGTATTTGCCATGAGATGACAGTGTTCCAAAATATTTTATATAGCTTATTTAGTTAGATTCCATGGAGAGAATCATTTGTCTTTGGTGCGTTTTCTCTTTTCTTAGGTTGTAAGATTGTGTCATTGCCTTCACTTATGCTTGATAGATAAGCATGGGAGCTACCATTTATTAGAGTCAGGTGTCTTGCTCTAAGGAGCTTATTTAGTGATGTTGTTCCTCATGTGCTATTTAAAAGATTAGATTGTCCACCACAGAAGGTGTAGACTTTTGTATTTATAAATGTTATGGCAATGATAGCTAGTTATTAAGGTAGTAATTTTCAGTGCATTGGTTGGTTATAATAATATCCATATTGTGCTACTGTGCTTTGCCAATATTATACAAGTAAATCCACAAGATTTAATAACTTAATTCCTTAATTTAAAGCATAGCATGATGGGAATATGCAGGCACAATGCTATTTATAGACGTCATATGGAGAAATTCACTAAGGGGGTTGTAAGTTCCATAAATTTTAAAGTTAATATTAATATGTGGACTTTAAATAAGTTAACTAGTAATGTATGTGTGACTTCTGATGAATGTTTTTATTTATCCTTAGTTTTAAAATTAATATAGTATGAGGTAGTTATAATGTAATGATGACAGTCACCACCATCATATTAGCCAGCTAAATTAGAAGTAGCAATAAATTATCTTGAAGTTAATATTCATGGTTTTGTTATATGATTTTAAGAGTGAGATATCATAAAGGCACTAAGATGTAAAATATATAACAATGTTAAGTAGATTATGGTGCAAGCTAACCAACTATTATAACCTATTATTTTCAAGTTCATTAATGTTTGTTTAATGCCTTAGTTGAAGTAGAATAAATTGTGATTTCAAATAAATATTTAGCCAGGAATCATAATCATTTATGATCATAAGTTTATTGTGCAATTTTGAAAAACAAGAAGCAATAGTTTTGAAATAAAATGAACTTAAATTATTAACTCCTCAGAGTTAAAATGGAAAGGATCTAGTGGCTATGATGTTTAAGCTGTTATTATATTAGTGTGCTGTAAATAATTTTTTGTTATGTCTAATGTAATAAATGTATTTTTAAAATTTATTAAAATGTAGTTTTGAGTATTTTTCTGCGTGAAACTCTTCTCTTTGGTTCCACAAACCCACCAAATGAAATAAAATGTATATTTTTCAAATCAGATAATTATTATTCTCAAGATCCAAAATCACTAATAGTTGATAAGAAACAGTGACATAAATAGTTTTTTTTATTAAAAATTTTAAATTGATAATTGTTCATTTAAGTTTTGCAATGGATGTATCCATCCATAATTCAGACTGCACATTATTAACCTATTATCAGAATTTAAACATTGTAAATGAAGTATTTTATCTGTGAAATTTAAGATAAGAGAGGAAAATGAAATGTAACCTTTTCCCTTTATTAGTTGAATGTCATTCTAGGAAAAAGGCTGTAAATATTCTGAATTTATCTATATGATTTTTTTTATTAAATATTGGTTGAATAAAATAAGCATTTTCTTTGGTGATCTACATGATTATTATTAGGATGTTAATCAGATGCATTAACTCATGGGAAATGTATGTTATTGAAGCCTGCTAGAATGTCAGTCATTTGCCTTGCAACACTATACCATTATTTTATTTGATAAATACCAGAAAGAAAACCCTGAGATTTTTATTTTGCATTGCATAAAAGGTCCATTGTTGTTCGAGATTAATGGATAATATTAAAAGTATAATAGAGTTTGTTAGTCATAAGAGTCTATTGGAAAACATGTTGTGAAAGTGCTAGTATTTATAACTCAGAGAGTTTGATTGAGATGAAGGTGGAGATGTACTTGATTCTAAATGATTTATCTGAGGACTGAAGTTTTATCTCTTCCCAAAATTATATGCTTTATTTAGAGTAATTTAATTTATTAGAGTTAAGCTCTTCCTTTGTCTTAATTGTATATCTCTGTAGCTAATTCTTTTATATGTAACCAGCCACTGAGCTTAGTCCACGTTGTAATCTTTATTGTTCTATGTAAGAGTCTCAACCCAACCCTATTATTGTTTAAAGAATGTCTTGTCCCAAACAGTTAGAATTTGTTAGAATGCTATTGGATAGATGAGAGATAAGGTCTCAACTTAAGAGAATGATTGTGATTATTAGTTTCATTTCATTTTCTTTATAGGTTACAAAATGAATGCCCAACTATAATACATCAATGTATTTAGTCGGAAACGCTATAATTATTAGAGGTTACTACACGATACTATTTCTATAAAGGTTACAATA